>JAHIAM010000643.1:0-109449 GCA_021605205.1 Aegilops longissima
AGAACACAAGTGAGTTGTGGGCGATACAAGTGATACTGCTTACCAACATGTCATACTTTGGTTCGGCGGTATTGTTGGATGAAGCGGCCCGGACCGACCATACGCGTAGCTTACGCGAGACTGGTTCTACCGACGTGCTTTGCACATAGGTGGCTGGCGGGTGTCAGTTTTTCCAACTTTAGTTGAACCGAGTGTGACTACATCTGGTCCTTGAGAAGGTTAAAAAAGCACTAACTTGACAAACTATCGTTGTGGTTTTGATGCGTAGGTAAGAACGGTTCTTGCTTAGCCCGTAGCAGCCACGTAAAACTTGCAACAACAAAGTAGAGGACGTCTAACTTGTTTTTGCAGGGCATGTTGTGATGTGATATGGTCAAGACGTGATGAGATATAAGTTGTTGTATGAGATGATCATGTTTTGTTGAAGTTATCGGCAACTGGCAAAAGCCTTATGGTTGTCTCTTTATTGCATGAGATGCAAGCGCCAAATAATTGCTTTAATTTGTCACTATGCGATAGCAATAGTTGGCGAGACGACTATGTGACGACACATTGATATAGATCAAGATGATGGAGATCATGGTGTCATGCCGGTGACGATGGAGATCATGACGATGCTTTGGAGACGGAGATCAAAGGCACAAGATGATGATGGCCATATCATGTCACATATATTACGATTGCATGTGATGTTTATCTTTTATACATCTTATTTTGCTTAATTCGGCGGTAGCTTTATAAGATGATCTCTCACTAAATTTCAAGGTATAAGTGTTCTCCCTGAGTATGCACCGTTGTGAAAGTTCTTCATGCTGAGACACCACGTGATGATCGGGTGTGATAAGCTCTACGTTCAAATACAACGGGTGCAAAACAGTTGCACACGCGGAATACTCAGGTTAAACTTGACGAGCCTAGCATATGCAGATATGGCCTCGGATCACTGAGACCGAAAGGTCGAGCATGAATCATATAGTAGATATGATCAACATAGTGATGTTCACCATTGAAACTAATCCATCTCACGTGATGATCGGACATGGTTTAGTTGATTTGGATCACGTGATCAGTTAGATGATTAGAGGGATCTCTATCTAAGTGGGAGTTCTTAAGTAATATGATTAAATTGAACTTTAATTTATCATGAACTTAGTCCAGGTAGTATTAGCATATCTATGTTATAGATCGATAGCTCGCGATATTGCTCCCCGTTTATTTTGATATGTTCCTAGAGAAAAACTATGTTGAAAGATGTTAGTAGTAATGATGCGGACTTGGTCCGTGATCTGAGGATTATTCTCATTGCTGCACAGAAGAATTATGACCTTGATGCATCTCTAGGTGACAGACCTATTGCAGGAGCAGATGCAGACGTTATGAATGTTTGACAAAGCTCGGTATGATAACTACTTGATAGTTTAGTGCACCATGCTTTACGGCTTAGAACCGGTACTTCAAAATGTTTTGAACGCCACAGAGCATATAAGATGTTCCAAGAGTTGAAATTGGTATTTCATACTCATGCCCGTGTCGAGAGGTATGAGACCTCTGACATTACTTTGCCTACAAGATGGAGGAGAATAGCTCAACCAGTAAGCATGTGCTCAGATTGTCTGAGTACTACAATCACTTGAAACAAGTGGGAGTTAATCTTCCAGATAAGATAGTGATTGACAGAGTTCTCTAGTCACTATCACCAAGTTGCTAGAACTTCGTGATGAACTATAATATGCAAGGGATAACGGAAACGATTCCCAAGCTCTTCGTGATGCTGAAATCGACGAAGGTAGAAATCAAGAAAAGCATCAAGTGTTGATGGTTAACAAGACCACTAGTTTCAATAAAATGGCAAAGGGAAGAAGGGGAACTTCAAGAAGAACGGCAAGCAAGTTGCTGCTCAAGTGAAGAAGCCCAAGTCTGGACCTAAGCCTGAGACTAAGTGCTTCTACTGCAAAGGGACTGGTCACTGGAAGCGGAACTGCCCCAAGTATTTGGCGGATAAGAAGGATGGCAAAGTGAACAAAGGTATATTGGATATACATGTTATTGATGTGTACTTTACTAGTGTTTATAGAAACCCCTCGGCATTTGATACTGGTTCAGTTGCTAAGATTAGTAACTCGAAACGGGAGTTGCAGAATGAACAAAGACTAGTTAAGGGTGAAGTGACGGTGTGTGTTGGAAGTGGTTCCAAGATTGATATGATCATCATCACACGCTCCATATACTTTCGGGATTAGTGTTGAAACTAAATAAATGTTATTTGGTGTTTGCATTGAGCATGAATATGATTTGATCATGTTTATTGCAGTATGGTTATTCATTTAAGTTGGAGAATAATTGTTGTTCTGTTTACATAAATAAAACCTTCTATGGTCATACACCCAATGAAAATGGTGTGTTGGATCTCGATCGTAGTGATACACATATTCATAATATGGAAGCCAAAAGATGCAAAGTTAATAATGATAGTGCAACTTATTTGTGGCACTGCCGTTTAGGTCATATTGGTGTAAAGCGCATGAAGAAACTCCATGCTGATGGGATTTTGGAATCACTTGATTATGAATCACTTGATGCTTGCGAACCATGCCTCATGGGCAAGATGACTAAGACTCCATTCTCCGGAACAATGGAGCGAGCAAATGACTTATTGGAAATAATACATACTGATGTATGCGGTCCGATGAGTGTTGAGGCTCGCGGCGGGTATCATTATTTTCTGACCTTCACAGATGATTTGAGCAGGTGTGGGTATATCTACTTGATGAAACATAAGTCTGAAACATTTGAAAAGTTCAAAGAATTTCAGAGTGAAGTAGAAAATCATCGTGAAAAGAAAATAAAGTTTCTACGATCTGATCGCGGAGACAAATATTTGAGTTACGAGTTCGGTCTTCAATTAAAACAATGTGGAATAGTTTCACAAATTCGTGCCACCTGGAACACCACAGTGTTGGGTTCTACGGTAGGGTGCGTCGACTGCAAATTAAAAATTCCTACGCGCAGAACATCCAAGAACATGCTACGGGAGATGGATCACAGTTCGTTACCACTAGACGCGCAGTGCCGTGCAGCGGAAGAAGAGTTGGGGCAGCGCGTCTGCGTGGATCGTCTCCTCCTCGTTCGATCTCCCTCGGCGGCGGTCGTCCGATCCCGTCACGAGTTAGCGGAGCGGCGCAAGTGCACCGCCTCTAATGGTATCCGCGCGTGTGGGAGGAACGTCGTGCGGCGGACTGCTAGGTCCGATCACACATTCGGCGGCGAGTGGAGGTGGCTATTCGCAACACATGCAAACCCTAGTCGCAGCACTGAAGCGATCAACCACCTGAGTGTGCCGCACCTCCACTTTATATAGGCGTCCGTCACAGGCTCAACACTTGGGCCTCGCACGGACCCTAAAGCCCAAAGTCTATTCGGTCACGTTCCTAGTCCAGTTCGGATCACATCCGACCGGTGTCCTCTGAACCGACCTCGAGGTTCCTTCCCTTAAGCGCGCGACCCCTTAGGTTCAAGTCGGCTTGGTCACGATTCGGATCACCTCCGACCATGACGGTTGGTAGCGGCCTCTAGCAAGGCGTGCCGACCACCAGCGACGATGAAGCTGGTTAAGCGAACCTATACAACGTGTCACACTTCTGTTCCCTTTGCCGCACGATATATGTTGTCGGGCTCAAGGCAAGACTGTCATCCTTGTGCTAACCCGACCTCTTTTCGTTCGGTGATACCGACCACAATCCGGATTATCTCATAATCCTTGTCGCATAGCCATGCTATTCTGGTCGAGATCACACGAGGGGCCCAGAGTATATCTCTCCGATCGGAGGGCAAATCTCATCTTGCTCGACCATGTCTCGCAAAGCATGGGATTGGACAAACCGAAACCTACCTTTGTAACTACCGATCCACGGAGTAGCGTTTGGTCGGCCCAAAGCAAGTCTGTCACCATCCAGTACATGCGTCGGCTCAGGTCTTAGGACATAGAGCGTATGTTGTACTAGAGACTCACAGATGACATATCGCTGCGTCTCATAGTTGGGTCTGTCCGACTCGGACCTTATCTCGACTCGGATCCGACTATGTCGAATCCGACCAGACCTTTCAAGTCCATATTATCCGGTTAGCATCCAATGCTCCATGGCTAGTGAGACCGAGCCATCGACCGTGTCATATGCTTGTCTAGTCGGCTCTTGGCGTCCACACAGCCCTTTCGACTAGGGACCTTTTAGGACAATCATCATACAATGCATAGTCCCACAAACAAGTCACGTACTTGCGATACACATCATTGATAATGTCCAAGGACTATCTTTATTCATAAAGACATAGGAAATATCATCATACATGATTGCCTCTAGGGCATATCTCCAACAGTCTCCCACTTGCACTAGAGTCAATCAAATAGACATCGAATGCCCATAGCTCTAACGTGCCCCTCATGCTTGGGTTGTGGAAGCGGCTTAGTCAGCGGATCTGCAACATTTGCATCCGTGTGAATCTTGCATAAATCTACATCACCATTCTTACGATCTTTCGATCGGTGATATTTGCGGTCTATGTGTCCGACCTTGTGGTGATTCCTCGGCTCCTTGGCTTGTGCGATGGCACCGAATTATCACAATAAAGGTCCAACGGTTTCACCGAGGCTGGGAAAATACCAAGATCATCCGAAAATGCGGATCAAACACCTTCCTTTGCAGCTTCACAAGCCGCAATGTATTAAACTTCGTGGTAGAATCGCCACCGTATCCTGCTTGGAACTCATCGATTGCTTTGCTCCTCCGTTCAGGGCGTACGAATCCGGACTATGATCGACAATCATCTCATCGGTTTGGAAACTAGCATCGGCGTAACCCCTCACGACGAGCTCTTCCTCACCTCCATAAACTAGGAACATCTCTTTAGTCCTTTTCGGTACTTCAAAATAGTCTTTACCGCTGCCCGGTGACTCTCACAGGTTGGCCTGGTATCTACTTGTTAGGCTTATTGCAAAAGCAACATCAGGCCTTGTACATATCATGGCATACATTATGGATCCGATTCTTTGAGGCATACGGAATCCTACCCATCCTGCCGCTCATCGGATGTCGAGGGACTCGAGTCTCGCTTAGCCTTATACCATGTGAGAGCGGCAAGAACCCTTTCTTCGCCTCACTCATGTTGAACCGCTTCAACACTTTATCTATGTACGTGCTCTGGCTTAAGCCGAGCAGCCTCCTCGATCTATCTCTATAGATCTTAATGCCTAAAATATAGACTGCCTCACCAAGGTCCTTCATCGAAAACTTGCCATTCAATGATCCCTTGACCGAGTTTAACATGAAACATCGTTCCCGATCAGTAGTATGTCGTCCACATACAAGATCAAAAACACTATCGAGCTCCCACTTAACTTCTTGTATAAACAAGAGTCCTCTTAAGCTTTTGATGAAATCGAGACCGGTGGCGACCTCATCAAAGCGAATGTTCTAACTCCGAGATGCTTGCTTCAACCCATAAATGGATCTCTTGAGCTTGCATACCTTACTAGTGCTAGTCGGATCGACAAAACCCTCGGGCTGTATCATATACACGTCCTCGGTTAAATTTCCGTGAAGGAAAGCCGTCTTGACATCCATCTACCATATCTCGTAATCGAAATATGCAGCTATAGCTAGTATGATCCTTACCGATTTCAGCATCGCTACCGGCGAGTAAGTCTCGTCGTAGTCAACTCCTTGAACTTGTCCATAACCTTTAGCGACAAGCCGAGCTTTGTGGATCTGAACATTTCCATCCACATCGGTTTTCTTCTTAAAGACCCATTTGCAACCAATGGCAGTTACGCCAGGTGGCGGATCAACCAAGTCCCAGACTTGATTCTCATCCATGGACTTTAACTCGGATCTCATGGCCTCTAGCCATGCCTCGGAATCTGGGCTCACCATCGCTTCCGCATCGTGGCGGCTCATCGCTTTCTAGCAACAATACATCGCGCGACTCTGCGCAATCTTTCCGACCTCCGTGGTTCGGTGCCGCTTCCACTACGGGTTCCCTGACAGACTCGGTATGATCTCATCACCGGTGAGCCGTCCCGAGTGGTCCTCGAATTTCTTGAGTCGAACCGTCCTCCCACTGGCCTCCCGACCGAGAAACTCTTTCTCAAGGAAAACCCGTTCGAGCAACAAACACTTTGTTCTCTTCCGGTTGTAGAAGCTATATCCCAAGGTTTCCCTCGGGTATCCACGAATATGCATTTATCCGACTTGGGTGTAAGCTTGTCCGACATAAGTCGCTTGACAAATGCTTCACAACCCCAAATCTTTAGAAAAGACAAACCGGGACTCTTCCGGTCCACATCTCATCGGTGTCTTGTCTATGGATTTTGATGGTACCCTATTAAGTGTGAAAGCTGCAGTTTCTAGGCGTATCCCCAAAATGACAAGGGTAAATCCGACTTGCTCATCATAGACCGGACCATGTCCAACAAGGTCCTATTCCTCCGTTCGACCGCCATTTCTCCGTGGCGTGCCGGAGGTGTGAGCTGAGTACTATACCTCGACCTTTCGAGATGATCATCGAACTCTGGCTCATGTACTCACCTCCACGATCAGATCGCGAAGCTTTATAGTCTTGCCGAGCTGATTCTCAACCTCGTTCTGAAACTCTTTGAACTTTTCAAAGTCTCCGACTTGTGCCTCATCAAATAGATATATCCATATCTACTCAAGTCGTCGGTAAAAGTCACGAAATCTTGATAGCCACCTCTGGCGGTTGTGCTCATTGGACCACACACATCACTATGTATAAGTTCCAATAGCTCGGACGCCTCTCGCAACTCTTTGCGAAAGGAGACTTAGTCATTTTGCCGAGCAAGCATGATTCACATGTCTCGAACGACCAAGTCGGACGAAGTTTAGAGCCCATCATCATGCAGCTTCTTCATGCGTTTAGACTAATGTGTCCAAGCCGCAATGCCGAAGTATGTCGGATTTATCTCATTAGGCTTATGCCTCTTGACATTTACGTTATAGACCGGTTCTGTTCTAGATTCAATATAAATAGCCCATCAACAATGGGTGCATAGCCGTGGAACATACCATTCAAAAATATCGAACAACCATTGTCCTTTAAATTGAATTCATAACCTTGACTCATCAAAAATGAGGCAGAAATAATGTTCCGACTAAGTGCAGGAATGTAATAACAATTATTCAATTCCATAATGAATCCGGAAGGAAGCTGGAGCTGCATCGTGCCGACCTCCAACGCAACAACTCTTGCTTTGTTGCCGACCCTGATGTCAATCTCCCCTTGTGCCACACGCCTAGTTCTTACCAGCCCCTGCATCGAGTTGCAAATATGAACAACCGATCCGGTATCAAATACCCAAGAGCTACTAGGTATGTCAGCAAGGTAAATGTCTATAACATATGCAACAAGTGTACCTTTGCCTGAAGAAGCATTTCCGGCCTTCTTGCCATGCTCTGCAAGCCACTTGCTACAGTTCCTCTTCCAGTGACCGGTCTCCTTGCAGTGAAAGCAAACGGTCTTCGAGTCCGGTCCAGACTTCGGCGCAGCGGCAGAGGTTACCGTCTCCGTGCCCTTTGCCTTAGCCTTTTTCTTGGACCAACTCTTCTTGAACTTAGCCGATTTCTGCACCATCAACACTTGATGCGTGCCTTTCTTAATATCCTGCTCTGCCACTTTGAGCATCCCATGCAATTCAGTGAGCTTCTTATCCATGTCATGCATATGATAGTTCGAGATGAGCGTCCCATAGCTGGGCGGAAGAGAACCCGAACAGCATCGAGAGCCAGCTCATCCAAGAGCGGAAGCCCAAACGATCCAAAGCTTGCACATATCCGATCATCTTGATCACATGTGGGCTCGATGGATCACCTTCCTTCAGCCTGCAATCCATCAAGGATCGCCAGACGTTGAACCTTTCGGTCCTAGCACGTGTCGAAACATGCTCTTGAGACTCTCGATCATATCGTAAGCCTCAACGTTTTGAAATGCTGTTGCAAATCGGGCTCCATACAAGCCAGCATCGACAGCTGATCTCCGTTGATTCATCAACGAGTTTACGTAGGCATTTTTAGCTGTGGCACTAGCATTATCAGCAGGTTCCTCCGAAGTGGATCCTCTAGAACATGTTCCTCTTTATCGTGCTTGAGAACAATTCTCAGATTTCTATACCGGTGGTAAAGTTTGTTCCATTCAGTTTATCCTTTTCGAATTGATTTCAATGCAAAGTTGGGTTGAGCAGGTGGTGCCATTGATCTACAACAGAAAATATGCAATCACTAAGCAATGTGTTTATGTAGAGTAATTCTAGCCTAAACAGAAATACTCCCATCAAGTCAAGCATCCTCCGCAAACTCTCGGTGATTCGAGGATCCGACTAGCGCATGCGACTAGTGAGCTTTAGCATCATGCTAGCCAACATACCTATCCGGTAAGCAACTCCTTGCTAATCGTATCTCTATACGACTCGCCGGTCGGGAAGGTATCTCATACCCGGCTCCCAACCTTCTTTGCCACAAGGCCCAAAACCGCTTTTGATAGCCTTGTCAAGTTAACTTGATGCGTGCATGTCCGTGTCCGACCACGAACCCTTCAGTTCAAGGACACCCAGCAGCACCCCAATTTTATGAGCCCACTACTAGGCGTGATTTGGCGTGCGAAGGTGCAACATCGGGATGGCAACCGCTTGATATTCATGAGGATCTTTCTACCATTCTAACATGCATAGAAACAAAGAAGCATAACAATCACAAATAACACACATTGTGAAATAGTATGGCTCCTTCATGGGCGTTCTTCTAGGTCGGCTCGACTCGATGACCATCTCTGAACTCCATCTTGTTTGTCACGCCGAATGCCAAGACGCCAACCTGATCTCTATTATCCAACTACTACAACTAGTAATGAATTTTACATAGAGTCACAAGTCGACACGCAGGTCGTTATACAATATAATGACAGCACTTTGGCTCGCCGGTCGACAAACATGACACGCAGCCACGTATAAATTACACACATGCATCACATACACATGAGCCATACTATTCACATCAAACCTGCAAAACAAAGTTATGCATAGAATCGCATTCTACCGGTTTGTGTGTCGGTACGAATACACGGCGCTACGACACGGCGGTCCCGCTAGCGGTTAGCGGGCGGGTTCGAAGGCAGCGCCGCATCAAGTCGGCAGTGCCGACGTTTTCGAAAACACAGATCACATCGAACTCCGATCACACGAATTCTACGATCGACCGATCTTATCGATCATCGCGAATCCGATTCGGATTTACGTTTCACCGTTAACCCCAATGGCGGATGACCGACCGGTAGGGGTAGATCGTGTCACAACCTCATCGATCGATTTACGAAAACATAGCCTCAACGATCCTCATGTGCGTTGATCACATCAACCGTGCACATAGCCGATCTCTTCAAGGACAACAGATCTCATCGCGCCTCCACATATCTAATATGCATACGATCTGAATCCAAATCCTATAACAGAGGCTCGATACCCTTTGTTGGGTTCTACGGTAGGGTGCGTCGACTGCAAATTAAAAATTCCTACGCGCAGAACATCCAGGAACATGCTACGGGAGATGGATCACAGTTCGTTACCACTAGACGCGCAGTGCCGTGCAGCGGAAGAAGAGTTGGGGCAGCGCGTCTGCGTGGATCGTCTCCTCCTCGTTCGATCTCCCTCGAGCGGCCGGTCGTCCGATCCCACGTACGAGTTCACCGGAGCGGCGCAAGTGCACCGCCTCTAACGGTATCCGCGCATGCGGGAGGAACGTCGTCCGGCGGACTACTAGGTCCGATCACACAGTCGGCGGCGAGTGGAGGTGGCTATTCGCAACACATGCAAACCCTAGTCGCAGCGCCGACGCGATCAACCACCTGAGTGTGCCGCACCTCCACTTTATATAGGCGTCCGTCGCGGGCTCAACACTTGGGCCTCGCACGGACCCTAAAGCCGAAAGTCTATTCGGTCATGTTCCTAGTCCAGTTCGGATCACATCCGACCGGTGTCCTACGAACTGACCTCGTAGGTTCCTTCCCTTAAGCGCGCGACCCCTTAGGTTCAAGTCGGCTTGGTCACAGTTCGGATCACCTCCGACCTGTACGGTTGGTAGCGGCCTCTAGCAAGGCGTGCCGACCACCAAGCAGACGATGAAGCTGGTTAGGCGAACCTGTACAACGTGTCACACTTCTGTTCCCTTTGCCGCACGATATATGTTGTCGGGCTCAAGGCGAGACTATCATCCTTGTGCTAACCCGACCTCTTTCTCGTTCCAGTGATACCGACCACAATCCAGATTATCTCATAATCCTTGTCGCATGGCCATGCTATTCCTGGTCAGATCACACGAGGGGCCCAGGGTATATCTCTCCTGATCGGAGGGGCAAATCCCATCTTGCTCGACCATGTCTCGCAGCATGGGACTGGACAAACCCGAAACCTACCTTTGTAACTACCGATCCACGGAGTAGCGTTTGGTCGGCCCAAAGCAAGTCTGTCACCATCCGAGTACATGCGTCACTCAGGTCTTAGGACATAGAGCGTATGTTGTACTAGAGACTCACAGATGACATATCGCTGCGTCTCATAGTTGGGTCTGTCCGACTCGGACCTTATCTCGACTCGGATCCGACTATGTCGAATCCGACCAGACCTTTCCAAGTCCATATTATCCGGTTAGCATCCAATGCTCCATGGCTAGTGAGACCGAGCCATCGACCGTGTCATATGCTAGTCTAGTCGGCTGCGCGTCCACACAGCCCTTTCGACTAGGGACCTTTTAGGACAGTCATCATACAATGCATAGTCCCACAAACAAGTCACGTACTTGCTGATACACATCATTGATAATGTCCAAGGATTATCTTTATTCATAAACACATAGGAAATATCATCATACATGATTGCCTCTAGGGCATATCTCCAACACACAGCACAATGGTGTTTCCGAACGTCATAACCGTAATTTATTGGATATAGTGCAATCTATGATGTTTCTTACCGATTTACCACTATAGTTTTGGAGTTATGCATTAGAGACAGCTGCATTCACGTTAAAAAGGGCACCATCTAAATCCGTTGAGACGACACCGTATGAACTGTGGTTTGGCAAGAAACCAAAGTTGTCGTTTCTTAAAGTTTGGGGTTGCAATGCTTATAAGAAAAAGTTTCATCCTGATAAGCTCAAACCCAAATCGGAGAAATGTGTCTTCATAGGATACCCAAAGGAGACAGTTGGGTACACCTTCTATCACAGATCCGAAGGCAAGTTATTCATTGCTAAGAATGGATCCTTTCTAGAGAAGGGGTTTCTCTCGAAAGAAGTGAGTGGGAGGAAAGTAGAACTTGATGAGATAACTGTACCTGCTCCCTTATTGGAAATTAGTTCATCACAAAAACCTGTTCCTATGACTACTACACCAATTAGTGAGGAAGCTAATGATGATGATCATGTAACTTCAGATCAAGTTACTACCAAACCTCGTAGGTAAACCAGAGTGAGATCCGCACCAGAGTGGTACGGTAATCCTGTTCTGGAGGTCATGTTACTTGACCATGACGAACCTACGAACTATGAGGAAGTGATGATGAGCCCAGATTCCGCGAAATGGCTTGAGGCCATGAAATCTGAGATGGAATCCATGTATGAGAAAAAAGTGTGGACTTTGGTTGACTTGCCCGATGATCAGCAAGCCATAAAAAATAAATGGATCTTCAAGAGGAATACAGACGCTGATAGTAGTGTTACTATCTACAAAGCTAGACTTGTCGAAAAAAGGTTTTTGACAAAGTTCAAGGTGTGTTGACTACGATGAGATTTTCTCACTCGTAGCGATGCTTAAGTCTGTCTGAATCATGTTAGCAAATTGCCACATTTTATGAAATCTGGCAAATCAATGTCAAAACTACATTCCTTAATGGATTTCTTAAAGAAGAGTTGTATATGATACAACCAGAAGGTTTTGTCGATCCTAAAGGTGCTAACAAAATGTGCAAGCTCCAGCTATCCATCTATGGACTGGTGCAAGCATCTCGGAGTTGGAATATGCACTTTGATGAGTTGATCAAAGCATATAGTTTTATACAGACTTGCGGTGAAGCCTGTATTTACAAGAAAGTGAGTGGGAGCACTATAGCATTTTAGATAAGTATATGTGAATTGTTGATCGGAAATAATGTAGAATTTTTTCGAAAGCATAAAGGAGTATTTGAAAGGAGTTTTTCAAAGAAAGACCTCGGTGAAGCTGCTTACATATTGAGCATCAAGATCTATAGAGATAGATCAAGATGCTTGATAAGTTTATTTTCAATGAGTACATACCTTGACATGATTTTGAAGTAGTTCAAAATGGAACAGTTAAAGAAAGAGTTCTTGCCTGTGTTACAAGGTGTAAAATTGAGTAAGACTCAAAGCCCGACCATGGCAGAAGATAGAAAGAGAATGAAATTCATTCCCTATGCCTCAGCCATAGGTTCTATAAAGTATGTCATGTTGTGTACCAGATCTATTGTATACCCTACACTGAGTTTGACAAGGGAGTACAATAGTGATCTAGGAGTAGATCACTGAACAGCGGTCAAAATTATCCTTATTGGAATAAGGATATGTTTCTCGATTATGGAGGTGACAAAAGGTTCGTCGTAAAGGGTTACGTCGATGCAAGTTTTGACACTGATCCAGATGACTCAAAGTCTCAATCTGGATACATATTGAAAGTGGGAGCAATTAGCTAGAGTAGCTTCGTGCAGAGCATCGTTGACATAGAAATTTGCAAAATGCATACGGATCTGAATATGGCAGACCCGTTGACTAAACTTCTCTCACAAGAAAAACACGATCACACCTTAGTACTCTTTGGGTGTTAATCACATAGCGATGTGAACTAGATTATTGACTCTAGTAAATCCTTTGGGTGTTGGTCACATGGCGATGTGAACTATGGGTGTTAATCACATGATGATGTGAACTATTGATGTTAATCACATGGTGATGTGATCTAGATTATTGACTCTAGTGCAAGTGGGAGACCGAAGGAAATATGCCCTAGAGGCAATAATAAAGTTATTGTTTATTTCATTATATCATGATAAATGTTTATTGTTCATGCTAGAATTGTATTAACCGGAAACATGATACATGTGTGAATACATAGACAAACAGAGTGTCACTAGTATGCCTCTACTTGACTAGCTCATTGATCAAAGATGGTTATGTTTCCTAGACATAGACATGAGTTGTCATTTGATTAACGGGATCACATCATTAGGAGAATGATGTGATTGACTTGACCCATTCCGTTAGCTTAGCACTTGATCGTTTAGTATGTTGCTATTGCTTTCTTCATGACTTATACATGTTCCTATGACTATGAGATTATGCAACTCCCGTTTACCGGAGGAACACTTTGTGTGCTACCAAACGTCACAACGTAACTGGGTGATTATAAAGGTGCTCTACAGGTGTCTCCAAAGGTACTTGTTGGGTTGGCGTATTTCGAGATTAGGATTTGTCACTCCGATTGTCGGAGAGGTATCTCTGGGCCCACTCGGTAATTCGCATCACTATAAGCCTTGCAAGCATTGTAACTAATGAGTTAGTTGCGAGATGATGTATTACGGAACGAGTAAAGAGACTTGCCGGTAACGAGATTGGACTAGGTATTGAGATACCGACGATCAAATCTCGGGCAAGTAACATACCGATGACAAAGGGAACAACGTATGTTGTTATGCGGTTTGAACGATAAAGATCTTGGTAGAATATGTAGGAGCCAATATGAGCATCCAGGTTCCGCTATTGGTTATTGACCAAAGATGTGTCTCGGTCATGTCTATATAGTTCTCGAACCCGTAGGGTCCGCACGCTTAACGTTCGGTGACGATTTGTATTATGAGTTATGTGATTTGATGTATCGAAGATAGTTCGGAGTCCCGGATGAGATCGGGGACATGACGAGGAGTCTCGCAATGGTCGAGACATAAAGATCGATATATTGGACGACTATATTCGGACATCGGAAAGGTTCCGAGTGATTCGAGTATATTTCGGAGTACTGGAGAGTTACGGGAATTCGTATTGTGCCTTAATGGGACATACGGGAAAGGAGAGAAATGCCTCAAAAGGTGGCCGCACCACTCCCTATGGTCTGGTCCGAATTGGACTAGGGAGGGGGTCCTTCTCCTTTTTCCTTCCCTTTTTCCTATTCCATGTGGGAGGAGGAATCCTACTAGGACTAGGGAGTCCTAGTAGGACTCCACACTTCTGGCGCGCCCTAGGGGCTGGCCGGCCTCCCCTCCTTCATCATTTATATACGGGGGCAGGGGGGCACCTCTTGATCTCTTGATCTCTTAGCCGTGTGCGGTGCCCCCCTCCACCATATTCCACCTCGGTCATATCGTAGCGGTGCTTAGGCGAAGCCCTGCGTCGGTAGCAACATCATCATCGTCATCACGCCGCCGTGCTGACGGAACTCTCCCGTGAAGCTCTGCTGGATCAGAGTTCGCGGGACGTCATCGAGTTGAACGTGTGATGAACTCGGAGGTGCCGTACGTCCGGTACTTGGATCGATCGGATCATGAAGACGTACGACTACATCAACTGCGTTGTGCTAACGCTTCCGCTTTCGGTCTACGAGGGTACGTGGACACACTCTCCCCTCTCGTTGCTATGCATCGCTATGATCCTGTGTGTGCGTAGGAAATTTTTTGAAATTACTACGTTCCCCAATAACATCCCCTACCAATCTAGGGTTAGTACAGTGCTGACGGGAAGCACCGCCACCGCTACTCTCTGCCATCACCGGCCACCGTCACCATGGCCGGCACCGGGACCTCCTCGAGCCACAAGGAGAAGATAGGTTCACCGGATTAATCTACCCTACCCGATCCCAAAGTCTATCAGTATGCAGGCAACCAAACACGTCCAACATAGGTCAATTCAATGCCGAGGAGTGGGACTCCGCCCACATTCTCCGTTCGCGTGGATCACGGAAAAGCAAAACCCACCCTCTCTACTCCTCCTTCATGAAAAGTCCTACCATCTCCTACTCTCCATCGACGCCATGCATGGAGCTGCCGCGCCCACCAGCTCGCTCCACCGGTAAGCGTCTCCTTCACATTTCATCCTTGGCCCCAACCCAAATATCTCGTTCCTAAGTGCAAACCCCAGCCCCAAACACTAACGCTGCTTCTCGTGCCGCAGTCGGCGGGCCGATGCTGAACAGGATATTTCAAGCGGCCTTTGTTGGAGATCTCCCCCTCTTCAAGAGTACGTGGCGTTCTCGTTGTCTCAGATCTTGGTTCGGAGATTGAGTGCTGATTTTTTTTTTCTGTCCAATCCGCTGCAGGTCTGCTGATGGAGCTGGACAATGGCAGGGGCCGCCTCAAGGAAACGGTAGAGGAGGTGAGGGCGGAAGATGCACGGCTGGAGGGTTTTGGGGCACTGCACTGTGCTGCCGGTGGAGAGCGGCTGGAGGTGTGCAAGTACCTCATCAAGGAACTGCACGTTGATGTGAATGTCGTAGACAAGGAAGGTCTCCTTTAGAAACCCCATGCTGATTTCGGATTTTGTCGACAATTTTGTTCCTCGTTAACAGCGTTATAGGAAAGTAGTAGATGTTATGGCTTCGCCAAATTTCTTTTTTTTCGCGAATACGCAAAACTTGTGTATCTTTTCATTGATAGAAGATGATAGTGAAAGTACATGATAGGGTACAACACACTACACGAACGCAAGAAGGCGCAAGTATTGTGCCCGAAGCAGAGGGAAGAGGGATGCTCAGCCCAAAGAGGACACACGCAACTAAGACCACCTAGCCATGAGATGTAGTCCGAATCGACACAATCGTCCCCAAAACTCAAAATCCAACGCCAAGGACACCGAGCAAACAAGACAACCCCTTCAAGAAGAGGAACGACGTTATGGCGCTATCGTTGTCCGATCCGGAGATCCGGACCGGGGGTTTCCCCCCACGCTCAAAGGGCATAGGTATAGGCCATGACAGCGCCTCCAAGAAGGAAACGGCACACGCGAGCATCGCCGCTGTCAGCATAGGCAAGCCAAGCAGGGATTTCACCCTGGCCAAGTCTGAACAATCCCACATCCACCGGGTTGAGACCAGGAGCCGAGGAAGTCAACATGTTGGTCGAAGTTGCCACCACATGTAGGGGAGCTGCGGGCACACGTGCTTCGGATCTGACGAGTGGGCGAGGCAAGGAGGCGGACGGGGCAGGGAAGGCTACGGAAGCTGGCATAGGAGGGTGGCACCGCAAGTAGGCGCGGACCTGGAAGGAACGCAGATCCGGGCCACGGGACGGATCCACCGAGACACCAGCAAGCCCACGAGGCTGGAAGGGGCGCAGCCAACGAGGGCGCCGGGAACGGAGCCGCATGAGCAGGGGTGCCGGCAAACCGAAGACACTGGAAAGCGCAGGTCTTGGGAGGCCGGGCCGGAGCCACACCGGCGAGGACCAGTGAACCGAAGAAGCTGGAGAGGAATGCAGCCTTTGAAGCGCCAGGGCCGGAGCCGCACCGGCCGAGGACGTTGACAAGCGAGGCACCTGGAGAGTGCAGGTCCTGCTGCCGCTGCCTCGCTCCCGCACCACAGGAGACGCCACCGGGTAACGCACGGGGCCAACCTCACCACGTGGTGGGGGTGGGTGAGGGACGCCACCCAGTCGGGACAGCACCACCGCGGGAGAGGAGGACAGCCACCGCCGGGGAGCCGCCGTCGGGATCCAGGCCGCGCCGACGAGCCAAAACCGCAGCACGCGTCAGGGGGGAGGGGGGACGCCACCCAACCGGGACCAACATCACCGCAGGTGAGAAGCTTCCCGTCGGGATCCAGGCCGCGCCGGAGGTGCCATGGTCGCCGCACACGTCGGGGGAGCGGAGCTCGTCGTGGGAGGGCTGGGCCCGGCCAAATCGCCCCGCCGCCACCATCCCGGGAACAGGCGCGGGCTTCGCCAGCCGTTCCTCCGGTGGCGTCAAGGTAGGGAGGGAGGTGGGGAGGGGGCTGGGCCGCTCGATCTAGGGTTCCCCCGTCGCCGCAAGGGGCTTCGCCAAATTTCTTCCAGTGCTATTTTGCATTTGAAGTGGGGTCATGCCGGAAGGAAGCCTCTGTTTTGCTTTTCATATTGTCCTCCAAATAATTGTTGTTTATATGAGTTGCTTCATCAAAAATTTGATTTTGTTGTGCATGATCTTTTTGGGCAGTTGGGTTTGCTAAGCTTATGCCTGGTAGTGTTAAGGAAATAGCTATTGTGCTCACTCACGAAGCAATGATCATATAACATCTATGTTGCTCTGCATATTTGCTACCCACCAGTTTGTCTCCTTAATGCTAGCTAAGATAATTCTGTGCCATGCCTGTTTTAGAAAAAAAAAGTTGACCATATAGCTTCGTATGGAAATAGACCATGCTCTTGATACCTCAGGTAATATCCTACATATGCATCAGCGCAAACAAAATCCTACATATACATGGATGATATATTCTATAAGTCGGTTCCCATCGAGGATATTTCTTTCATGGTCGAATTAATTACGTTTTAGACATATGCATATAAATTGTTCCCTTTTCTATTGTGTTTTTTTATAACTCGTTCCCTTTTCTATTGTATATAATATAGAGAACCATGGATATACTTTGTGTATCTTGAGTAGCTGTTTCTACATTTAATGCTCTCAGAAAAGATAATGCACTATTATGACACTTCTGTGTCTTTTTATGTGGGTGAAAACGTATCCAAGCACCCTCTTACTCTTTAAGAGAAGCATCTTATTTCCTTCCTAAATCAAGAAAGACTTTTGCATCAATACGAGCTAAATTACTATGTTCTTGACAGGCAGAACACCTTTGTTTTTTGCAATAGTTTGTTATCGTGTGGGTAATGCCAAGTATCTTCTTGATCATGGTGCCAATCCAAACATATTCAACAGCAATGGGCTCTCCCCTTTACACAAAGCCACAGTATCAGGTCTATTTCTATGAATACATATGCCTCTGTTTTGCATTTGTGCGCTGCAATTTTTCTTCATGGCTTTTCAATTTCTAAGTTGTACTATGGTGTGGCTTAGTGTTGTACTATGCTATGATCTATTTTTGTTTATTTCATATGGTAATAAATATAAAGATCTAGCCACAGAACGTATTGCATTTGATTGTCCACTGAACAAGTCGTTACTTTTCAGAAGAAAGATCTTGTCCCAAGAAATACCTATTCTCTGCTGTAATAAATTCATAAGTTCATTTTCTTTCAGAATGCGAAAATATAGCAGAAATACCTGTTCTCTTATCCAGCAAGTTTGTGCATCTTTTTTCAGGAACTTGTGAAACTGTTAAACAACTGATTGCTAAAGGAGCCTATATCGACCCGGTAGCTTACATCGACCAGGTAGATTTTTGTGGGACACAAATTCATTGCGCTGCTACTAAAGGGCATGATGACATTATGAAGATTTTATTGGACCATAATGCAGATGTAAGTTTATAAGTGCATACGTTTCTGCCTTAAGTTTCACATTGGACAGGTGAATGTACATGGTAAACTTTAATTTTTCTTGTGTTCTGCTAAAGAAAAGTCATTAGTTGTTTTTCTCATCCTCTATTAACATACTCCCTCCATCCCATAATATAAGATCATTTTTCAACCTTCTATCAATGAAATGATACGCAAGCCTTTTGCGGTGGGACGGAGGGAGTATGTTTCTACTTGTTAAGCTCAAATGTGTGGCATTTTGTACTCTTTTTTGTGAATACGCAAAAGGCTTGCATATCATTTCATTGATAGAAGGAGTTTAGGAGAAGTACAGGGGGAGTGAGCATCGCGGACCGCGTACACACAAGGGCACGTCCACGGATGCTCGAGCAGAAGATGCTGGGGTGTTCAGCCCAGAAGCTCAAAATGCTAACTCTTTGGAATAACTATGTTGATCCCTTTGGCACCGGCCTTGGCCCATAGGCGTGTGTCATCCTTAATGCCATGCACCAAGCGGGACATGGAGGGTCGCAACGAGTCTAAGACGCAACCATTCTGGTGTTTCCAAATCCACCAGGTCGTACAGTGTCGAGGGGAGGCCGCCCACCAATCCGTGAAAGGTGACGCAGGGTCGGGAACGGTGGTAGTTGAGCGGCACCAGGAGAGGATCTCATACCAGATTGTGCGCGGGAAGGGGCAGCCAACCATGAGGTGTCATTTTGTATTAGAGAGAATGTCAAGATGACGCAAAGAACAAGCAAAGGCTGAAGGGCCAAATCAAGCAAAACGAAAATCTAGAAAAAAAGCTATGGCCTAGCTAACAAAAATCCACCAAAGTAAAAAACCGTGCCTACCATGGATCAAAACTGCGGCAACATTAGGAGAACTTGCGTGCCGCAAGAGGTGTCACACCTTGGCCTTGCCCCTTTCCAAAGGCTAGCCTCATGGAGATTGGAATCCACCAGTTCTTGGCAATTCGGCCTCTATTCTCAAACCCACTGGCATTGGGAAGCAACCAAATCTTCCACATTGTTAAAATCATGCCATCATAACTCTTGAACAGCTAACTCCTGACATCTTGGTTATATTTTTCTTCTTCTCCTGGTTCAGATCATGCCATCATAACAAGTGTTGAGGTCCTTTGTCAGCTTCCTTTTAAATAAACACCTTGCCTAGCTCTTAAGATCGTGTTGTTGCAGCGGCCAGGAAAACAAATTTACCTTACTATACTGTTAAATATGTTAACTTGCATTAGTAATAGTTCTGTTGTCGATGCATGCAACGTTCTACTAACGTTGTTGTCACCATTGGTCCCTTCAGTGTCGATACATTAAAAATAAACTTTGCTGATGCAATTGCCTTTTTACATATTTGGTACAATATAATTTTGTCTATCTTGTGATGTCCCTCACTTTTAAAGTGCCACCTAAAATATCAAGGTTTAATCAGATGCTAGTAAGCCATGAAATATCTTGGACCAGTAAGTTGTGCTCATGTATTTTATAATGCCTAGAAACATGTTTGATTCTAGTGATCTCTATGTATACATTTTGCCGTTATCACTTTATTATCATTTTAACTATAGAAGCTGATATCTTGTTTCTTACCAGTGCAACAAATTGGTAAATGGCAAGACACCTCTAATTGCAGCTATAGATGCCGCCTCAAGGAACTGTATGGTTCTCCTGATTGAGGTATTGTACCTTCATCTTAGCCTTGTCAAGTTCTTCAATTTTGATGAGTCCAGTTTCCATGTAATGACAAAAAAAATCTCACTGAAGATGAGAACTTTCAACATCCTATGCTGGCCTTTGTTTTGTGCACAATGACAATTTGTTCCACTTGAAGTAGACACTTTATTAACCATTTATTTTTTGAATTTGTGGTCAATGTGGTTACCACAAGTATGATGACAGTGAACTCAACCAGATGAACTAGTTGAAAATTAGTGCTGAACTGGTAACACTATGGTTCCTATTTATATCTGAAAGTGGAGAAATTTGAAATGCTACCCCGTAAATCTTTATTACTGACTTACCCAGGTTATCCGGAGGACATACATTTAACATCTGTTTCTGTGATAGGCTGGTGTTGATCGCATGGGAGCTTTAACCTATGCTATGGAAAATCTCCATTCTGAAAAACTTGTTTCAACTGACTTCGTCAATTACATTATGGAGGATGTTGTTGCCAACCGTTTTGTTCCTGATGATGTAAGATTTACCTCTTTGACACTAAATGCTGGTTGAGTTCTGTTTTTCTAGAGTTCTAGTAAGCCCTGTGACATGGTGTACACACTCAATGCTTTTTAGAACCCTAGCAAGTTGCAATCCTCACATAAACTTTAGGAATTCTAGGGATAACAGAAAACGCTATTCTCTCAACTTTTTTTAGTATAATGGGAGCTTTTATTACCCCTTGCCTCTGCATCATAGATGCATATGCGTATATCTTAACTTATTATAATTTTTATTATAAAGTAGGTAGATATTGGCCTCATCTGAAAGTGGGCGAGACCAACATCACGAAAACCAAAAAGCGGAAAGAGCAAACAATACGTGTTTTTTAAGGGATGTAGTGTTTGTTTAAGGAATTGGTTAGCCCTCCATGTTAGGAATTTGTGGACTAGACGGTATACCCTCTAATTCCCCTGCCTTATCCGTGGTGCCGCTCACAATGCGTATTGACGCTAGAGGGTAGGGACCTATTTATAGACTCCACTTCCAGGTGTTTTAATATTCCACCAGTTTTCGGAAATATCTGTATGACTCCTGGACAATGCTACCAACCGCGATAAAACATGTCAGTTTTCCGAGTCTAAATATACTAGTCCCTAGCACACATGTGTGAGTCATGTGCCATGATTAGATTGTATATGTGAGATCAACTTCCAACCTTAATCATGTGTGTCAACTGCCTGCAGAGCCGATCCTGCCAAACAAACCTAGCTTCTTGGTGCCAACCTCCATTCGCTCCTTGTGTTGTGACCATTGTAGACAACCAGCCCACCACAAAGCAGGGTTCTAAAACTTGCTGGGGGTGGTCAACCTTGCCACAACAATTTGGCAACAAATTGCATGTGACTAAGCCATCTAGCCTGGCAAATGTGGTGTTAGGCAGAGATGTTGAGCTACTTAGGCACAGCCACACCGCTGTTCCAAGCAACGATTATAGGTCAAAATACCTATTCCGGTATTTCTAGAGACAATGGCTCGGGAATGGGTCAATATTAATTACATGGGCTCACGTTAATATTTTGTTCATGCTACCAGACAAGACAGAAAAGAGAAGTTGCCATTTATTATCAAAGTCGCCTTTCCAAGTATTTTCAGAACAATATGTCTCAAATGCAAGACAATTTCGTGCTAATTGGATTAAATAACTATTAAGTAATGCCAATTCAAGATTTAATCGCATTTTGCGCAAGAATATACAAGGAAATTTTATCTATGTTATGTATAAGTTAGCATATGGTACATAGTATCCTACAATGTGCGTTTGAAGTTTAAATGGTGGAAATCAATACCATCTTGCCAGTTATTACCAATGAAAATGTGACTTTCCTAGTGGGTAAGGGTGGAAACTGGTATGGTTATCTGTATATGTTAGCAAAAAGATTTTTGTATAATGAGATCCATATTTCCATACCTTTAAGTCGCAATTTTAAATATGTTCGTTAAAATCTATCTATTCTTGTGCATCTGAACTCTTCATAAATTTCAATTTCTTGATGATTCAGGATGAGCCTGAGTCTAAAAGTAAAACTAAAGCAGAAGGCTTTAAGAAACTCACGGACTGTAGTTTCAAGCAGTAGGATTATCTTAGTGCAGCAAAATCCTACACTGTGGTATATTAAAGCAGCATATACTTTCCCATA
Organism: Aegilops longissima; assembly: GCA_021605205.1. Taxonomy (NCBI): domain Eukaryota; kingdom Viridiplantae; phylum Streptophyta; class Magnoliopsida; order Poales; family Poaceae; genus Aegilops; species Aegilops longissima. The sequence continues at coordinate 22,386 of JAHIAM010000643.1, forward strand.
TTTCATCTTATATTTGTCCTTTCCCATATTTCATATTGTCCAATATCATAATTGATTGTGTACCTCTTTTTTCAAGCTCTATGGCTTAAAGCAGACATGGTTCCTGGATTTACTTTTGATCATAAATATTCTTTTGGAAAAACTTATCTAACTACCCAAATTTTCACACTGAAGACTGAACTAGGTAGTTGTTTTCAATGATTTTGAATCTAGTGTGGCAAGGTCCAAATCCGCAGGGTCGGCAGCTATAAGATAGTGCTGATTTTGTTACAAATCATAGGGAGAATGAGACAATGTGCTTCCCAAGTCATAAACATGACAAGGGAAGATTATCATAGTGTGCTAATCTAATGATGCTGAATTTGTTTGAGCATAAATTCAGTGTTTTGTTTACAACTCAACTGCCATATACTCGTATAAAACTGTTGTTTATGAGTTACTGCTATCTGCACTGGTCAAGACATAGTGTATAAGGAATGGATGAAGAGATAAAAAGCATCATGATATTCATTTGTAGGAAGACACATGGAATTATAATATAAGTACTTTCTTATTCATGTTGGGCATGGTGGTAACTATATGTTGAGTGCTTTGTTTTTCATTGTTGCTCATTCTTGCTTTAGTCAAGTAATCATATATACTATTTCAGATCTCTTTCCAGCCATGTGCATGCTGATTTGCTACCTCGTTTTTCACAAATTCTGAACAGTTTATTTATTTATTTATTTTATGGTCACTATTGATTTGAGTTGTTGGCTATAGGCAATAAGGTTTGATCCTAACAATGCAACATTGTACTCAAACAGGAGCCTTTGTTGCCTTCGCATGGGCGACGGCAACAAGGCTTTGTTGGATGCTAACAAATGCAGAAAAATGCGGCCTGACTGGCCAAAAGCCTGTTACCGGCAGGGTGCAGCTCTGATGTTGCTCAAGGTTACATAGAAGATACTGTCGGATGTTTTTCCTTCTTTGTTAGTTTGTCTGCTAAATATTTTTGACCATTAACTAGTGGTTTACCATCAGGATTACAAGGGTGCACACGAACATTTCTCGGATGGACTCAAGTTGGACCCGGCCAACATTGAGATGGAGCACGCATTACGGTAACCCATCTGCCTAACTATTTTTTTCATTTGGACAGAACCTTCATTGGTTACATTATGCATTTTTAAGATGTCCTTTCATTACTGGTGGTTAACTTGACGTGTACTGAACTCCATGTTTCAGCCCATCTTATCGTTAGTTACATAGTGTTATTCATATTTTTTTACTATGTCGTAGATAAAAACCTGTCTTTACCTTCAGAAATTGGGGATGTGTTAATTAAGCTCTGTTCTATTTTCAGTTCCTGTATATGACCTTAGATTATTGATTTTTTTGTTGTTTTTATCAAAAGAAATATTCCTGGCCTTTTCTTGTCCACATTTTTTATTGTGCATTTGCTCCAGAAGTGTTACTAGTTACAGATGCCATTGGGCGTCCATGTGTGATGATTCTCGTTGCAATACGCAGGAAAGCTTATGATGCCATGAAAGATGTCTCAGAGCCCCAAGGTTGAGCAACTGTCTGAGTGTTACAGGGAGGAGTTCTGGATCTAGTCTCCAGTTGGGTTGTCATTGAGCTTTTCACCTTTTGAGCTGCCTGTCATTGAGCCTCTCGCCTTTTGCTTAAAGAATTTCAATTCCTGAACAAAGTAATCTGTTGAATTCCTGAACCAAGTAGTCTGTTGGGATATCAAGTAATCTGATGGGAATCAAGTAATTCTGTCATGCTTGCATGCATAAATATCTAGTTGATGTTTTTTGATTTCTATTGGCTTTCATCTCTCTTATCTCACGGTCTGGGTGTAGTAAGAGCATCTCTAAACCATCCGGAAAAACACTTGACTGCGAAAAAAACAGCATTTAGAGGAATGGAGCTCCTAGCAATCATCCTTTCTCCCCACTAGATGACCTGGTTGCGCCAATGGCGCAAGGAGCGAGTTAGAAGGAATGTTATTAGTACTGAGTAAATAGGAGATGTAGATGGCAAGATGATGCAATGTGGATTGTATTACAAATAGTGGATATTCAGATATAGAGCAATATAAATGGATTTCTTATCTCACAGAAGCAGAAAGCTTGAGTAGACTCAGTCGGCATAGATATATCACATGGATACAACATAGCATCATGCATTCAAAAATTATATATGACTAGAGAATAGTGCCAAAAGCAAACGGGTTCTTAGGGTGAAGCTATACACACAAAGCTTCATAGGCTATTTAGGTAGCTTAGTAGAGTAAACATGATGACCAGAGAGTAGTGCCAAAAGTAAACATGTTCTTTGGGTGAACCTATACACAAAACTTCACAGGCTAATTAGTTAGCACAGTGAGATGCAGGCGGTATCGCTGGTCATTTAAATAAAGTTTTTATAGCCGGTAAGCATGTTCCAAAGGTACATAGGCTATGGAAGTAGACTCTATTTAAAAGGGATAAACCAATGTGTTTCGAATCAGCTGCATAGAGTCATCAGTCAATCAACTGCATACTGCAGATGAGCAAGTTCATTCTGCACATCAACAGCAGCCTTGTGGGGTCATTGCCGTTTGTAGAACTGGTTGAGTATACACCGTCTTTAGCTATGTGATGAATCCCAGCAAAAGTGTTTTTAACTTGATACATATTGTCTGCAAAGCCTTTGCTAAGCTCTCTAATCTTCCAATTCTGCTATTTAATCTACTTTTCTTTGTCTATTAACAAACCAATTAGATGCAATTCTCTTTCCTTTGTTTGTTTCAATTTGTTGCAACTATAGTCCTTGAGCACCTTGGCACACACAGCCTCCATGTATCTGATAACTCGAGCCGCTGCAACATCCGTTGCAACTTCTATGGAATTAGATGAATATCCGGATAGTGTCATTGCTTCAGCATCATGTCGCTGATGCCGCATGCTGGGACGGAACTTGATTGTTACTGCAAAACTCTGTCCAACTTTGCAGTAGTAAAAATAGTGGTTACGCGAGCTGCAGCTTAATGAAAATGACCTCAAGCATGAACTTGTCTGTGATGTCAACCTCCTCCATGATAGGTTCTGTTCACACATAAAACCAAAATCAAATCAGATACTGGAACCATTATATGTGCAAGCAATAATGACCTAAGGGTAGATACTTACATGGCATATTTATACATAATAAAGCATACGTAGTAGATCTATGAACATGCAAATACGTACTCAGATAGCATCTTCATATACAATGGTTTATATTTCGAGTTCATGCTAGGTTCATGGCTTTATATGAAATAACCTGGAAACAGAGGCAAAAATGTAACATCCCAAAATTCTAAATTTTGGAATGTTATATTAAATAAAGATTTATTATTGTTTGTTTGATTTTTGTGTGAGTGATTGTGTGAACTTGAGTGGCATTTGGAAATTTCAGAGGCATTTAAATTTTATTTGAATTTGGATTCAACTTGGCATTCGAAATTTATTTCATATAACCCTGACAAATACTTGTTTAAAAGTATGAGAGGAGCTAACATGACACTCCAAAAAGTCAGGAGAAATTAATGCCAAAAGTTTTTGAATTCAAATAGGAGTTTATTTGGAATTTATAAAAAAATGTTTTTCTTAGTTTAGATTTTTGCCTCTTGAAAAATGTTCACGTTGTAGGGTTTATTTTTCTAATTTTATAGATATAAATATGTCTATATAAAAGTCTTATTGTTTTTCCTTTATTTAGTTTTCTTGTCTGTGCTTATAAAAAAATGGCGAAGCCCTCTGTTGCCACCAGGCCCACATCTCTCTCTCCCTCGGCCCATCTACGCGCCAGGCTGGCCCAGCAGCCACGCGCACGCCCGGAGCCCTTTCGCCTCGGTCGCCCGCTCCCTCCTCGCTCGTCTTGTGCCGCTGACCGCTGGGTCCCACTGCCCGATCGCTCTCTCCCGCGATCTTCTTCCTCCCCACGCCAGAACCTCGCCGAACGCCGCCGTATCCCGGATCGCTCGGGATCCTCTCCCTGATTCGCCCCCTCCTCCAAGCACTCTCCCCCTATAAATACCCCTCTCCCTCGACCCGTTCCCCTCCTTTCCCCGCACCAAGAACCTCTGCTGCCTCCCTGATTTCTCGTCGGATCCGAGCGCCGCCGCCGCACCATTGTTGCCTTACCTCACCACCCTGACCACCTAGCCGCCACTTGGGATCACCACCGTAACCCCCTCGCTCGTCCGCACCTCCCGTGGGCTCGCGAGTTCAAACCCACCGGGCGCCGCCACCGCCCGACGCTCGAACGCCACCGCCACCTCGACCTCGCCGTCGACCTCCTCCGTCAACCTACGACGCTGCCTCGACCACCGCTGGACTGGCCGTCGAACGCCTCGTTCACCCGTGCCCCCGCCGGAGCTCTCCGACGACCGGAGCGCCGCCGACGACGACGTCCGAGCCACATCGCCGGCGACCACCACCGTTGTAAGCTCCGACGACTCTCCCCGCCGTTAGATCTTCATTATACGGCTTAGATTAGATGCAAGCGAATAGGTAGGTTTTATGTATTAGATCGGTTTTAATGCAGTTTTACTTACGGTTTAGAATGGTTCAGATCGAACCGGGCCTCCTCCGGTTTTCTGCTTTAGCCGCACAGTCACGGTTTTGTTAAGTTACGGCCGAGCGTTGTTTAGTTCAGATCGCCCACTGCTTAGGCCCAATAGCAGCCCGACGCGTAGTACCTGCCAGTTTGTTTTTTTAGTTTATTTTCGTTTCTGTTTTAGAAACAGAAACAGTTTCAATTTTAGATTGCTTATATCTTTTAGTGTGTTTATCCAAATTGAGTGATTCTTTTTGAATTAGATTCAAAATTTCTTGAAGTTTCTGTTTGTGTATTTAGTTATCAAGTTTGAGAAGTTTAAATTTTGAGTTTGATGAAATTTGTTCAAATCACTAATTTGGCCGTATCCTGAGTTTTATAAAATACTTTTGATTGATTCTTTTGCTACGGTTTTGTTATTGTTTTGTCTATCCAGAGTCATTTAGTGATTTATTTTAGTTTATTTTAAATTAAGTTTTCAGCAAAATAGCACTGTTTTAGTTATAGTTTTGTTTTAGTCTTTTCTTTATTGTTTTTATTAGTTTTAAATTATTTATTTTTGTCACTCTTGAAAAATTTAGTTTTGTTTCTGTTAGTCAACAAAAGAAATTTTGTTTTATTTTAAAATTTATTTTACTTAGTTTTGTATGAAAACTTGTTTAGGTCATAGTTAGTGTTTCATAAAAGCTTTTTATTTGTTTCTTTTTGCTATTAAAAGTTTATGAAAAATACTTTTGTTAAAATTAGTTGTTTTTTATTTTCTTTTCTGTTTATTTATTATGTTAGTATTTTCTCTGTTGTTAAATTTTACTTAGGACAAAGCTATTTTGGGTATGTCTTAGAATTTTCTTTAGTAGTTTTGTTGTGTAGTTTTCATTGTTTTTTTTTATTTTGTGTTCTTTGTGATTTGCATTTTATTTGTTGATTTTTTTGTGAGTGTTAGAAATTGCTTGCTAGTATGTTTGCTTATGTGAATACTATGTTTTACTATATAGATTTTCATCGGAGAGTTGCGTATAGTGCTATCAAGTTTTGCGAGAGCGATATTATCTTAATCAAGTAATACCAGGCAAGTTCACTTTGACCATGCTTTTTCATACCTATGTTTTTATTGCATTTAGTGTCGTCTTTGCAACAATTCCCTCCAGTAGTGATATTGATTTCTTATAGTTGAGTAGAATGCATGAGGTAGGAACCGATCTCCCTGTTACCAAGCCCGAGACGTATATAGTTTTAATGCTACGCTACTGTAGACGGGGTTTGGTATGAGTGCTCGGGAGTGGTGTGAGAATGGAGGAATCTACGTCAATGACGATAACTTCATGATGGCATCGACAAGGACTGCATCGTCATGACCTCAAGACTTCAAGACCTCAAGATTTCGAGACTACAAGAATTCAATACACACTACTGGGTGAAGGATGGTTGACGGGCACCCTGGAGAACCCAGTGGATGGCGGGATGCATGGAGAAGCGCCATGACATCTTGCGGAAAGCTTCACCCAGACTCAAAGAGACGGAAGAATACTTCATGCCGGAAGCTTACCTATGCAACCGCAAGTCACTATGGGCTCTGGCTTGGTTGACCTTAGTTGTGACTCTGGCTGGGACGGTGCTAGAAGATGTAGAACTACGGTAGGATTGGATGAGCACCGAACAGTGGTCAGAGGAACTCTTCGAAGACCATGTTTGGTCATCTTGTTCTCAAACACCACGAAGTGCGAGAACGTAAAAGAGGATCGAATCTTGCGGGTAAAGTGTACAAACCTCTGCAGAGGGTTTAAACCTAATCGATTAGCCGTGTCCCCTGTTACGGACAATTTGAGCATCCGGACTTGGATCTATCTCGGAACTCTCAACACTTTGGATGATAACTTAATTGTGGGCAACTTATGATTATTCGAGGTATGAGACATCGGTTGGCGGAACCATGTCATGATAGAAAACTCCATAGTACAGACTCCTAATATTCCTTTGATGTAGGGAAAATAAAACCAGCTTTTATGCAAAACAAAACTCAGTCACAGAGCCACAAAGCCATATTGCATATAGTATAGTTTTATCATCTGTTTTCTCATGTTGTGATCTTGCCGGTACATTCAATGTACTGACCTACACGGCTGCAACGTATCATGTTGCAGATATGTTTCTTCCGACGAGTAAGAGTGCAGTGCAGGGTTACGGTCTACACTCAACTTGCCGATGGCGTTGATGGGACTCCACACCGACTATTTGTTTCGCTGTGACTTATGAGGTATATATATTAGTTTTACGTTATTTATGCATGTGATTGCACTTTGATATATACATTGATGTACTGTGTGCAAAGATACTGATCCAGGGATGGCATAGAAACACAGAGGCTTGACCTTCTGAGGTCAGGTCGCTACAGATATTGTATCAGAGCCCATGTTGACTGTAGGACGTGACCCTAGAAATCGGAAAGCCCCTAGGACAGGAAATCTCTAAAACTTTATTTTCAAAAGAATCCATTACTTCTCATCTTTTCTGATTTTATCAAATATCCTCCCTTACCTGAAATAGTTAGAATATACCCCCTTCCCTTTTGACCACACGGAGGATCAACTGAAGCCGCTCCAAGGAGGACAAGATATCGGAGAACCGATGACCATTTCAGAGTAAAGAGGATTTCACCATGCATTAGAAGAGTTGAAGCTACAATAGTTGAAGACTCCGAAGACTTGAAGAATTTGAAGACTCTAAAGATTTATTTAACCTTTAGAGGACAAAACCCATGTTATATACTTACGTTAGATGCGACGATTTGTGAGTTGTCGTTTGTTTGATGTTTTTCCGACAGCCACAAAATAAAATTTGTTTTCTTCAAAACTATTGTTTGTATTGTGTGTATCTCTCTCTTTTCTTCTCTCTTATCTCATCCCAAAACCCTTGGACCCAATAGATGATAAAGGAAGACGGTCTGCTATTCTCTGGACCGATGACTCAGTTGAAGGCAAAGCTTTGGATTCAAAACATGGAGGATCACCTCAGGAAAAAATTGATTGCAAGGAAGTATGAGGTTCAATATGCTCTTCAGTATTTTACCGAGAGTGCTGCATCCTGGTGGATAATGCATCAAGCCATACAAGGATGCAATGGAGCAAAAACTTGGGAGGAATTCAAGAAGACTCTGTTGAGATCCCATCTTATCCGGAAGCACTATGATAACCCGAAGAAGAAACCTTGTGCCTGCAAGATTTGCGGAGAAATAGGACACACCCAGGAGGAACACAAGGATGGATGCCCTCATTGTGAGGAGAATCACCCAGATGAAGAATGCCCCAGTAGGCAGGTGACTTGCTTGTTGATTGAAGGAACTACTCATTACCTAGCTCAGTGTCAGATTTACCCCAAGGTACAAGAAATTAGCAGCAAAAGGAAGCCATGAAAGAAGCCCTCGGGGAAAGTTTTGAAGAACGTGTGATGCAGGAAGATGTTGAATACCTTGACGGAGAAGGCCTAAACAGATTTAACGCCCAAGCCTTCTATTCATGTGGAGAAGGACATTTTTCACATCACTGCAAAAAGAAATATAAGAGTATCTCGGAGACTTCCTGACAGCAGAAGTGAAGTTTGACCCTCAGGAAATGGAAGCTCTGATCATTACGGAGAAATCCAGGAAGAGAAAACGAAAGCATCCCCAGAACAACCCAATTTCTGCAGAGAAGGACCTGGGTCATATAACTTGTTACAGGTGCAAGGATTTAGGTCATTACGCTAATAAATGTCCAGAGAATAAGCCAAGAACCCAAAGAGCAGACACCATCCCCAAGAAGTGCAAAGACTTATCGGAAGTTAATTGTTTTCGTTGTAAGGAAGCAGGACATTATGCTACTAAATGTCCCGACAAGATGAAAGCTGGAGCTGAGTAGTTGGAACTTTGATATTGGTAGTAAGTGTAGTAGGAAGCAAATTTATTTTCATGAGCACAGTGAGTTGAGTTATGTAATGGGTGCTCAGAGTTTGTAATGGATTCATGAAATCAATAAAGTTAAGGTGACATGTTTTCATATGTTTAATTGTATGAGTTGTTACTCTATGAACACGGATTTTGACCATTTTCGAAGATATGAGAAATATGGTCTATGGATGGATTTGTGAATTTCATTTTAAGGGTGATAGTACCCTATGAAGAACACTAGACCAATGGAAATGGAAATGTGTCCCACAGGTTGGAGTTTGGAAAAAATGAGTTGGAGTTTTATCTTTGATATGATGGTATGAAGAAATGAAATGTTATTGGATTTAAAGTGGTGTAATGTTGGAAAATGGAGCAATTGTAACTCCAAGGTGAGTGAAATTTGTACAAGTGTTGAAGTGGGCTCATAACCCACAGGCCCAGGAATTAATAAGGGTCAAGTACCCACTGGAAGAAGAAATTTTGGGAAGACTGCGATTTGATCAGCAGACGTTTCATAGGAGGTTACGCAAAACCCCGAGAATTGTGAAGAAACCATAGATGTTTTGTTCAGCTTGCAAAATTAATGGATAAATCCAAACCCAGTTCGTGGACAAGAAAAATTCTGCAATGCTTGTGAGAATGCCCAAGTGTAGAATTGCGAGATTCGCTAAACCTTATACAGGGTAATGATCTAGGTGTGGAATGGATTGATCACCATACCGACTTACTCGTATCATTCGCTCTTGCTATTTGGAATGGTAAATCTGAGTGACTTACCCATAGTAGAGTGACGACGATGTCAAAGCCTTGTTTTAACCCTAGAATGGTAGGACGGTTGATCCATGTACAGGCAACCGTTGCCAATCGTAGGATATACGGTGAGATTTAGCCGAGACCCATTTCCTGTAGAAGAAACCATACATGGTTGACCGCTACGAGATTTTTGATAGTTGTCTAGAATGGACACAGACCTATCAACTAAGATGATCCAGTCTCGGACGAACTTCAACTTTGACGAACCGACCCAAGATTTTGAGGAAAACGCTATGCTTCTGACAGAAGAGCGTTAATGAAGGAGCTATTGTAAGATATGTGAAGAGACATATATTGTCGGCACTCCAGAGGGAGTATCTGAGTTTATTGGAACCATAACCCTGCTTTTAAGTGTGGCAGCACGCTAGACCATTCCGATCAATGGAATCCCTGGAAGACCCCCAAACACGAACCTTTTCTTGCTAGCCTCTTCGAATCTCGAGGACGAGATTCATTTTTAAGTGTGGTAGGTTTGTAACATCCCAAAATTCTAAATTTTGGAATGTTATATTAAATAAAGATTTATTATTGTTTGTTTGATTTTTGTGCGAGTGATTGTGTGAACTTGAGTGGCATTTGGAAATTTCAGAGGCATTTAAATTTTATTTGAATTTGGATTCAACTTGGCATTCGAAATTTATTTCATATAACCCTGACAAATACTTGTTTAAAAGTATGAGAGGAGCTAACATGACACTCCAAAAAGTCAGGAGAAATTAATGCCAAAAGTTTTTGAATTCAAATAGGAGTTTATTTGGAATTTATAAAAAAATGTTTTTCTTAGTTTAGATTTTTGCCTCTTGAAAAATGTTCACGTTGTAGGGTTTATTTTTCTAATTTTATTGATATAGATATGTCTATATAAAAGTATTATTGTTTTTCCTTTATTTAGTTTTCTTGTTTGTGCTTATAAAAAAAATGGCCGAAGCCCTCTGTTGCCACCAGGCCCACATCTCTCTCTCCCTCGGCCCATCTACACGCCAGGCTGGCCCAGCAGCCACGCCAGACGCCTCGAGCCCTTCGCCTCGGTCGCCCGCTCCCTCCTCGCTCGCATATCCGCCACTGACCGCTGGGCCCCACTGCCCGATCGCTCTCCCGATCTTCTTCCTCCCCACGCAAGAACCTCTTGAACGCCGCCAGATCCCGGATCGCCGGGATCCTCTCCCTGATTCGCCCCCTCCTCCAAGCACTCTCCCCCTATAAATACCCCTCTCCCTCGACCTGTTCCCCTCCTTTCCCCGCACCAAGAACCTCTGCTGCCTCCCTGATTTCTCGCCGGATCCTAGCGTCGCCGCCGCACCATTGTTGCCTTACCTCACCACCCTGACCACCTAGCCGCCACTTGGGATCACCACAGTAACCCCCTCGCTCGTCCGCACCTCCCGTGCGCTCGCGCGAGCCCGAAACCCACCGGAGCGCCGCCACCGCCGACGCCCGAACGCCACCGCCACCTCGACCTCGCCGCCGACCTCCTCCGTCAACCTACGACGCTGCCTCGACCACCGCTGGACTGGCCGTCGAACGCCTCGTCCGCCCATGCCCTCGCCGGAGCTCTCCGACGACCGGAGCGCCGCCGCCGACGACGTCCGAGCCACATCGCCGGCGACCACCACCGTTGTAAGCTCCGACGACTCTCCCCGCCGTTAGATCTTCATTATACGGCTTAGATTATATGCAAGCGAATAGGTAGGTTTTATGTATTAGATCGGTTTTAATGCAGTTTTACTTACGATTTAGAATGGTTCAGATCGAACCGGGCCTCCTTCGGTTTTCTGCTTTAGCCGCACAGTCACGGTTTTGTTAAGTTACGGCCGAGCGTTGTTTAGTTCAGATCGCCCACTGCTTAGGCCCAATAGCAGCCCGACGCGTAGTACCTGCCAGTTTGTTTTTTTAGTTTATTTTCGTTTCTGTTTTAGAAACAGAAATAGTTTCAATTTTAGATTGCTTATATCTTTTAGTGTGTTTATCCAAATTGAGTGATTCTTTTTGAATTACATTCAAAATTTCTTGAAGTTTCTGTTTGTGTATTTAGTTATCAAGTTTGAGAAGTTTAAATTTTGAGTTTGATGAAATTTGTTCAAATCACTAATTTGGCCGTATCCTGAGTTTTATAAAATACTTTTGATTGATTCTTTTTGCTACGGTTTTTTTTATTGTTTTGTCTATCCAGAGTCATTTAGTGATTTATTTTTAATTTATTTTAAATTAAGTTTTCAGCAAAATAGCACTGTTTTAGTTATAGTTTTGTTTTAGTCTTTTCTTTATTGTTTTTATTAGTTTTAAATTATTTCTTTTTGTCACTCTTGAAAAATTTAGTTTTGTTTATGTTAGTCAACAAAAGAAATTTTTTAAAATTTATTTTACTTAGTTTTGTATGAAAACTTGTTTAGGTCATAGTTAGTGTTTCATAAAAGCTTTTTATTTGTTTCTTTTTGCTATTAAAAGTTTATAAAAATACTTTCTGTTAAAATTAGTTGTTTTTTTCTTTTCTGTTTATTTATTATTTTAGTATTTTCTCTGTTGTTAAATTTTACTTAGGACAAAGCTATTTTGGGTTATGTCTTAGAATTTTCTTTAGTAGTTTTGTTGTGTAGTTTTTTTTTTGTGTGTTCTTTGTGATTTGCATTTTATTTGTTGATTTTTTTTTAGTGTTAGAAATTGCTTGCTAGTATGTTTGCTTATGTGAATACTATGTTTTACTATATAGATTTTCATCGGAGAGTTGCGTATAGTGCTATCAAGTTTTGCGAGAGCGATATTATCTTCATCAAGTAATACCAGGCAAGTTCACTTTGACCATGCTTTTTCATACCTATGTTTTTATTGCATTTAGTGTCGTCTTTGCAACAATTCCCTCCAGTAGTGATATTGATTTCTTATAGTTGAGTAGAATGCATGAGGTAGGAACCGATCTCCCTGTTACCAAGCCCAGGACGTATATAGTTTTAATGCTACGCTACTGTAGACGGGGTTTGGTATGAGTGCTCGGGAGTGGTGTGAGAATGGAGGAATCTACGTCAATGACGATAACTTCATGATGGCATCGACAAGGACTGCATCGTCATGACCTCAAGACTTCAAGACCTCAAGATTTCGAGACTACAAGAATTCAATACACACTACTGGGTGAAGGATGGTTGACGGGCACCCTGGAGAACCCAGTGGATGGCCGGGATGCATGGAGAAGCGCCATGACATCTTGCGGAAAGCTTCACCCAGACTCAAAGAGACGGAAGAATACTTCATGCCCGGAAGCTTACCTATGCAACCGCAAGTCACTATGGGCTCTGGCTTGGTTGACCTTAGTTGTGACTCTGGCTGGGACGGTGCTAGCAGATGTAGAACTACGGTAGGATTGGATGAGCACCGAACAGTGGTCAGAGGAACTCTTCGGAAGACCATGTTTCGGTCATCTTGTTCTCAAACACCCTGAAGTGCGAGAACGTAAAAAGAGGGATCGAATCTTGCGGGTAAAGTGTACAAACCTCTGCAGAGGGTTTAAACCTAATCGATTAGTCGTGTCCCCGGTTACGGACAATTTGAGCATCTGGACTTGGATCTATCTCGGAACTCTCAACACTGGACTGATAACTTAATTGTGGGCAACTTATGATTATTCTGAGGTATGAGACATCGGTTGGCGGAACCATGTCATGATAGAAAACTCCATAGTACAGACTCCTAATATTCCTTTGATGTAGGGAAAATAAAACCAGCTTTTATGCAAAACAAAACTCAGTCACAGAGCCACAAAGCCATATTGCATATAGTATAGTTTTATCATCTGTTTTCTCATGTTGTGATCTTGCCGGTACATTCAATGTACTGACCTACACGGCTGCAACGTATCATGTTGCATATATGTTTCTTCCGACGAGTAAGAGTACGGTACAGGGTTACGGTCTACACTCAACTTGCCGATGGCGTTGATGGGACTCCACACCCGACTATTTGTTTCCGCTGTGACTTATGAGGTATATATATTAGTTTTACGTTATTTATGCATGTGATTGCACTTTGATATATACATTGATGTACTGTGTGTGCCAGCATACTGATCCAGGGATGGCATAGAAACACAGAGGCTTGACCTTCTGAAGTCGGGTCGCTACAAAAAAACGTAGAGAGATAATGCCGGCAACTAATTAATATAATCATCTTCAAGGAAAGGCAAGAAAATAGTGTGCAGCAGCAAAGCTTCTTTTTCGAAGAAAGCAAAGCTTTAGTTATTTCTTCAGTAAGAAACCAAATTCAGAAATCACAATTCAAACAGAGAATAAAAGCTCCCCTATAGAGCATATAGGCAAAGAGGTAAGAACAAGCATAAAAACCAATGCCAATGTAATACTGGTATCCATAAGCAATAGCTTCAGATTGTAAAATTCATCAGCAATGCAGCCACATAATTTTCACTCTTCTGTCTATTTTTCCTATCACTCAACTCTCTATTTCTAAACCGCACCAAAAGAGGGAAAGCCACAGGCATCTAGGACGGGGATGAACTCAGACGTATGTACATTGGAAGCACGCATATGAAAGCTAGAAAGGGAAAACACAAATGTAAAGAGTGTGTATAACAACCACGCAATACAGACGATAGGTCAACTATGCTTGTAATAATCACTATAATAGAATTAGCAACTCCTATTCATTCGTTACTTGAATGGAATCATTAGCCACTTCCATGCATTGCATATACGACGGCTGGCCCTCTCTGCTCTCCTTTGCCTCATCTAATAACCACTTCTACTAATTGTTGACTGGGCTCTGCTGATGTCTAAACCAAGAGAATTGCATGCAAGCACAGCGTAGTACTCCTAATGCAAGAGCTCTAATTAACAGAAGTAAGCATCTGCTAATTTATTCAAGAAAGAACACCACGTCTGAAACACAGTAGGAGTATCAACTAAATCCAGACACATATATCTGTAGACGAGTTGCAGACAGAGCGAGCGAGAGGCGAAGCGAGGGAGTGAAAGGAGGGTGAGGCGGGAAGGACTGATGAGCTTGGCTGGTAAGAGAAGGGGCAGGGAGGAAGAAACAGTAACACATGCGATTGTTTTAGACATAGAGCAAGCGATGAGCCTCCATAGCAACATAGACACGCAGGCACCTAGACCCACAGGCAGCGGCACAAGCCTTTACATTTATCCTATCTAATATTGCTTTGTATAATGTATTGGGCAAGTTGAAGCCTAGGCAGGGAAAAATAGATTGGAAAATTGATTTGGTAAACATATAGACTGACATCACCCGAAAAGAATCTCATGACTCACACCAAGATAAATGTAATAAGAGTGAAAGAGGGGCATTTACATGAACAAAACATAAATGAGAGGTAGGCCTAGCTCCTGGCTGATGCTGATGCTCTTATGGTTAAAACCAAAAGCGAAGTACCATGGAAGTGCAACTTCGAAGATGTGTAAATCTTATCTTCAGAAACAAATAGTAGTGAATTTTCAAAGACCTAAACACTACAGCAAGGACAAAAAAGTACAAATAATCAAATTTATTGTGAAGTAACAATGATTGTTTAAAAGGCTGGACTAAATTAGAATTGAAAAAAATGAATTCAGACCTCCTCAGGCTCAACGATCGATCTCATCACCCAGAGTTCAACATCACTTTAAATGCAGAGTAAATTCAAATCTAAAATGGTTTCGTTATTCCACTGACTCTAGCTACAAACGATGACCAGCTCAGAAGCAAGGAATAAGCCAATGAAGTAAACTTCTCCCTAAGTGAAAGATGTCATAAAGCAAGGGCACACACTCGGGAAAGATAGTGGTAATAAGAGAGCAGAAGGGCAAATAAAAGATAAAATAGGTATCCCTGAATCAAACAACCAACATAGAAAATAATCCTAAGGATTCAAATCCTCCTCCATTCCTATGAAAATCCTTCCAATCAAAGGAGCCCTAAGGAGTACATGTAGGTAGTGGAAGAAAACAACTACTACCTAGGAGATAGCGCACTGGCTATAGCGCAAAGGAACACCGCTGGCCTAGAAGAAATCGTTTCCTGTAAACAAGCATCATTAGGAAGGTAGAACCAAAGATATACGGACGCGTAGAAAAAAAGGAACCGCTGATGCGTACCTCTCAGACTACGACACCTCTCAAAGCAGATTCCTCTTAACATTCCCAGCTTTCGCAGCAAATCCTTCAAGAAGAAACCAGGCACAACACTGCACGCCGGACACAAGGGTCAGTTCTGATGCAATGCATAAATTGTTGGCAATCAACCTATGGTCCGATGTAGAAGACAAACCTATGTAAGAATCTTGGACCACCGCAAGGCCTCTACCTACAAGGCTACAACCAACGGCAAGCAGCAACCTGCAAAAAAAAGTATAGCCTGGACATCAGCCCATGGTCAAAGAATCACTGTTGTTCGACAGCGAGAATACCAGGAGAAAGTGGTTCAGTGAAGAAAGGGGAAAATGCATGGTCTATGAAGAACGAACTACAATCACAAAGGATCAACGGATCAGACACGCACCTCAACCAGCTTCAAAGCCAGCAGCAATCATTGCTTCCATGCGTTGAACAAGGATGGGCCGGGGATGAATCTTTGATACTCAGCTTTGGCTGTTCGAACACACTGCAGGGTGGAACAGGAGGCTCGACAGCCGGCGGCGTGACCTACGCGTGGCTAGGCGGACCTTGCGCGTGGAGTCACGGTCGAGCATGAGCAGTGATGGGTTCCAACTTGTGAGGATTTATGCGTCAACATATATAGTCAGTACGCATAGTACAATAATAGGATTGTTCCTCAAGGCACGGAAACCATCGACCGAAGTATATAAACACCCGGTGTAACCCTCCAAATTAAGTAGATGTGATGCACGGCGTAGAGAGGGTGAGCTCCATGTTTACTTCAGCAAGGCACATGTTGTAGGCGTCCCATGATGC
This sequence comes from Aegilops longissima, assembly GCA_021605205.1. Lineage (NCBI taxonomy): Eukaryota > Viridiplantae > Streptophyta > Magnoliopsida > Poales > Poaceae > Aegilops > Aegilops longissima. The sequence continues at coordinate 38,607 of JAHIAM010000643.1, forward strand.
ACAGTCGTCGTCGCCATTGTTGGAGGGTGAAGGACGGCCCGGGCGCTCCTCGCGTACTTGGTTTGGCACTGCCCTTTGCCGATGCTCGCCGTGTTGATCATGTGACGAGGCTAGGAAAGCCTGCAGTAGCACATGATGGTTGTAGTGATTGCCGCCCGTGCGCCTCCTCATGAACCCCAGTGGGCCTCGACCTCCTCGCCCGTCCTCCCGGCGATGAGGGACCAACTGGATACATATATTCGTCATACGTCATTTGTCAGCAGCAAAACATAAAGTTCAGATCATTTCTTTAGCTCCATGCAAAATCTAAGCGTACATGAACATGAGTCGTCTTCTATTTCTTGAGCCACCTACAGAGATTAGAACATTTGTATTCCATTAGAAATCAGAACATCAACCTTTGCTAGCTTAACCAAACACACAAGAGTTAAATTGCAGAGCAGAAAAATCCTAGTTAACTTTTCCACCACACGAAGTAATCATAGTTATGTAACATGCATCTCAATCCTCATTCTATGGGTCGAGAGGAGAAAAATCATAAAACAGAGGAGGCAGATCAGCCCATGCCTAATGGAGATCCATGTTTTAGTAAAGCAGAAGAATGCATGTTTTCCAAAACTCTCTCGCACAAATTAGCACAGATCAAGGAAGGTCACCAAGAAAAAACAGCAATCTAAAAATTAGCAGAGAGGAAGAAGCAACACCGGGATAATGCTTTGAAAAGGTTGATTTGGTGTGAGCACAAACTGTGAGAAAAATCCAATGTGTATGTTTAGTCTGTGTATCAATTTCACAAAAGTGCAGGACCTAAGTTACTGCTGCCCAGCATAGAGTAGAACTACCCTCGGTTGCAGCCTCAGCCCATATAAAATAGTCAGTCTACCAGCAACAGTGGCTACAAACCTCTTATACTCTCGCGTAACTACTTCAGAATCTGAACGTACAGTAGAGTTCCTAACTGAATCAAGGGGAAGAAATGAGATGTTATTATTTTAAATGAGATGACATTTTCTAATCTAACTGAACGTATTGTAAGTACATCAATTCCTGACATGGTAGTCTCACCAACAACAGTTTTGAAGTTAAAGTGAAATTGCACAAATTTTTCTTAAGCCACCACACCCACCTCTTTTCAGATTAGATGCCCTCAAAAAAATCATAAACATATCACACTAATCAGTCTATATACATGACTTTACTCGATAATTAGAATCACTATGTGTTCCCGAACCATATATGTAACAAAATATAAATGTTGGCCATAGTAACAATAGTATATCTGGCAGTACTTAGGTATCATGAATCACGGTAAGGGTGTGTATCTCTTCTCTTGTTCCTATACCTCTATTACCAAAAACTAAGAAGCACACGAACTCAGTTGAATTCAAGTTCCTCAGAGAACAATGAGATGCACACTGAATGTCTGCTAATGCTTATGATGGGAACCACCCTTAGCTGAATTGAAAAGGTAATATGTAGTCATCTGGCTGCTAGAGCATACAGAAGATAAGCATGGACGATGGAGAACTGACACCATGGACGCCTCCTGTACATCAGCAACCGCACCACCACATACAATGACTGCCACTACCATAGAACATCAGTCCGCCACTGAGAAGATGAGCTCGACCCGTGGATCGTCAAATCGACGGGCACATCAAGCCCACCAACGACTGGATGGGAACACACCCATGTACAACGGAGACGAAAGGAAAAGCAAGAGCACGATTACTAAGTTGGACAGAAAGGAAGAACAAAACACAAATCAAGAAAAGAAAGTAGGAGATCATCACCACATATAGGACGCATCCGGCGACGAATTCCCTGCCACCGACAGTGACTTTCATCAGGACCCAAAGGACCTACACAAAATAAGAACAATAAAAATAAAAATAGAAGACCGTAGAGAACTAAAATCAGGAAAATAAGGAAAACTAAAACACGCATACGGTGCTGATGGCCTATCCCTCATTGCACATGGCATGGACATCCTTCACTGAAACTGTGGCTGCCATTGCCTAAATGCCTAACCTCGCACCTCCCTGACACAAGAGATCAAGCCAACCTATAGCTGAACATGTAAAATCTAAAAATAAAACAGGAAGGAGATGCAGTGGCAGCATGCAACTGAGAGGCGGATGCCGCCAACAACAACAGGAAGGAGATGCAGTGGTGTTGTGCAACCGGGAGGCAGATGACGCCAGATCCTTGCTCCTGCTGCTCCGGCTGGCGTACGACCTCTACCTTCCACTTCTCGCAAGGCCCCTGCAGCCGCCGACTGCTTCATCCATGAGCCAAAGGGAGGAAACGTGAGGGACAAGCAGTTACAGCTTTACTAATCAAAAATCAAAAGAGGGGAGGCAGGAATCAGTGGCGGATCCAGGAATTGAACTTAGCCGGGGCGAAACATTGAAGGAACAAAAAATTTGATTGACGAATGCAAGTCCGCTGAACCAAATATCATAAAATTCAAATATGAAGCTAGATGCATTCGAAAATTTACATGACCAATGATCCAGGACAGTTCAAGATTCTCAAGAACTAGGTTGTAACCACCTAAAATCACAAAATATAACATAAACGTCACACATAACTACTAACTTGGACTCCCGCTGCTTGAATAATGCATTCCATGGCCCAAAATGTCCAACTCCATGACTAATAGATACCTACAACAGGTGAACAAGCTGATATCAATACATGTATTGGAACAAGTAAGCAAATAGTTTGAAACAGATAACAAAAGTATTTACCCTAAGTCGTAAGTATACGGGAGGGTTTGGTAGATGGCCTCTACGGTCTCTCAAGCTGTGAAAATGTTCTATGATCTTCTTGTCATCAATTCCAGCAAATATATCTCGCTCTACATAGCATATCATCAGATCATTCAACCAATCATCAGATATCTTATTTCTCAAATCTGTCTTAATGATATTCATGGCTGAGAAAACTCTTTCAACAGATGCCGTCGCTACTGGCAAAGTCAAAGCAAGTGTGATGAGTCGGTAAACCAAAGGAAAGTGTAAATGTTCCTTAGTTTCAACCAACTTGAGAGCAAGATTAGCAAGACTGCCACAACTGCAAAAAACATCAGACCTTTTCATCGTATCAATGTATATCTTGAGTTGACCATCCAAATGATATTGTTCTTCTGGATCAAACTCGACTGAGTAGATAGATGCAAGCTTAAGTAGGTTCTCATGATTAAATCTGCTAAATGAGTCTCTAAGATCTAGACTAGCAATGCATATCAATAACCTTGTTGAAGTTTCGCTGAACTGGTTATTCATCTCAGCTATGTTTCTATCAAGAACCTCATTGAATATTTCAACTTTGTAGTGATGGAAGCAACTAACCATTTTGCGGGAACTCCTTAGGTAACCCCTTGCTGGTATATTCTCATCCATACTAGGCACTGGTATCTCTCTTTTAATAAAAAACGAAGTGGCAGCCGCCAAAAGTGCCTCCCATCTGTCATCCCTTAGCTGTTGCAATAAACTTTTAACAGACACAATCATGTTCATTGCACTTACTATGTTTTGATCCTTTTGTTGCAATGCTTGTGACAAGTCATTAGTCAAACCAAGCACTTTAAGCATCAAATGTAAGATCAGAACAAATTCAAAGACCTCCATAGATTTCATTAAACCTGATGCTTTGCCTCTATCATCCGCATCCTCCCCGTCATGAGAAATAGCATGTAGCACTTGAATCACCGAATCCCACATTTGATAAAGCCGAATCAATGTCCTATGGTGAGATCCCCATCGCGTATCACCGGGTCTTGCTAAAGTTGTCTCTTGATGTTTGCCTCTTCCTTTAACAATCTCCCCATTTTCTAATTGCCACACAATCTTCTCATGATGCTTTTGTAATAATGCATCCTTTCATTTACAAGAAGCACTGACCTACAAATCAAAGCATTGCAAAGTACAAGTCAGCAAGAAATCAAAATCATTGTAAAGTACAAGTCATTACTTGAATATTCAGTGAGTTATAAAATATACTAGCCATGGTTACAATCATATTTGCATATCCAAAGAAATCACTAACAGCAAGGATACCCTTCACAACAGCCACAATCACTAATTGAAGCTGATGGGCAAAACAGTGAACATAAAACGCATGTGGATTTTCATCTGGCACCAGTTTTTTTAAGCCATTTAGCTGCCCACGCATATTTGAGGCGCCATCATAACCTTGCCCTCTCAATCTTGACATGGATAATCCATGGGTAGCAAACACTTCATCCAAGGATCTTTTGAGAGAAGCGGATGTGGTGTTCACTACATGCTTGACAGCAAGTAACCTTTCCAAAATATCTCCCTTTATGTTCAAAAACCTGATAATGACAGCCATTTGTTCTCTAACGGATGCATGACGAGACTCATCAACAAGTAGAGAAAAATGGCTATGCCCAAGCTCGTTCATGATTACTTCGGTGGTCTTTTCTGCGCAAGCTTGTACCATTTGCTTCTGTATTTCATGACAAGTCATTTGATGATTCCCAGGAGCATTGTCATTGAGTACATCAGCTACAGCTTTGCATCTTATAGCATACCAATCCAACAACTCACGAAAATTACCCTTGTTTCTTGAAGTCTTTGACTCATCGTGGCCACAGAAGGCAAGTCCTTGCCTAAGAAGATACCTCACAACACCCATAATAGCCATTAAACGATCTTGGTATTCAAGATGTGACCTCTCAGTTTGAGTAGTCATTGCATATGCCACACTTTGTTTCTGGTTCTTGAAATCTGTACAATGTCTTCTAGCATTGTTGTGAGCACTCTTTGTCGAACCTTCATGAAGCCTAAAATATTCCATCGCTTTCTTCCAATTTTTATACCCATCCTGATTGAAGACATTGCCCCCAAACTTGACATTGCTTACTGGCTGCTTGAAGAGATGGCAGTAAAAACAGTATGCCTTGTTTTCTTTTACACTATACTCTAGCCAATCAAACTCGTCAAACCACTCCTCTCTGAATACCCTTTCATCTGTAGTGTTGCGAGGAAATCATGCCCATACGGCTGACATGGACCTTTCTTCGAATACTCCCTCCTCACTGCATCTCTGATTTCTAGAGTAGGATAATCTCCAATTTGTTTCCGGAGTCCAGGATCAGGTTCAATGTGAGTTGGACTAAATCCTAGAATAGAAGTTTGCAAAGTGTTATCATGAGAGCCCTCATTATACACTTCATGTTCAGGAACTAGATCTTCTACAATGTTTGCATCTGAGGCTTCAGTGGATAAAATGTTTGCATCTGAGGCTTCAGTGGATAAAATGTTTGCATCAGGTTCAGGAACATGAACATGAACAGGAGCTTGAGATTCATTAGATGGTGGAGTTGCAAAATAAGTAGCAATTGGCTTCATATTTTTAAAGATTCCCTGTACATTACAAAATCACCATGTCAAGTACTGAACCTGTTCAATAATTGGCTAGAAATTGAAGGAACGGGAGCTTGAGATTCAGTAGCAAAGAATGGATTGGACTACTTACCTGCTGGCTGCGCTTGCTGATTTTGCAAACAGCAGCTGCGCGTTTGCATGAGCTCGATCCACTGTCGCCGCTGCCTCCTCCCTCATAGGCCACGCCCGGCACCGCTGCTTCTTTCCGTTCGCCCATGCGTGGACCGGCGAACGGCGGATGTGGATCAGGTGCCCGCGGCCGGTGGCCCGGCGAGGCAGAGCTCTTCGGCGACAAGCCAACGGTCCGGCGAGGCGGAGCTCTGTGGTGGCGAGGCGGAGGTGGCTAGGTTACTCTCGCTACTGCTTCGCTCGATTGGGGATATTCTGGAACGGAGACGGGGTCGAAGGATTGGGTGTGGTCGTGCTAACTTGTTTTAGGCCGTGGACTGGCAACTGGGCCTTTGTGCCTCCCGTGCAAATCCCCACATGTATTGGCCCATGTACTAAAACGAACCGTATTTTTTTGTATACGTAATTTTGGCTACCCGGGGCGGCCAACCATGCTGGCCCCTACCGTGGCGCCGCCATTGGCGGGAATGAAGGAGGAACCTGCGAGCATGAGGGTTGTACAGAGGCATATTTGCTCCACCTCGGTGTGAAAGGCGACGAGCCGGCGGCGCTCCTTCCGGTGACCCTCACTCATCCGTCGCCGCACCTCCCTTTTCTCTTTTCTCTTCCTTTCTCCCTCCTCTCCTTCCTTCTCTCTCTCTCCTGCAGATCAAATTGAGCGACATCGCCGTCGCCTTTGCATGTAGGTTGTTGCCGCCCCGGGAGAGAAAAGTGAAGGGGAGGAGGAGGCGGTGCAGTGGAGAGCAGGGGAGGAGGAGGCGGTGGAGAGCAGGGGAGAAGGGAAGGAGGAGGTGGCGTAGAGGAGGGAAGGGGAGGAGGCGGCGGCGCAGAGGAGGGCAGGGGAAGAGGGGAGCGGACGGATTGGCTGTTCAGGGATGCGAGGGATTGGTGGCTAGGTTTTCACCGTGCACCCCCACTTCTCTCCTTCTCTTACCCAGGACACACATGAGACGCTGGGCCCGGGCACATTTGAGGCCCACCTGTCATGCACGAAAAAGCAAAATAAAGGAGTCAATAAGGACCAACGCCCAGGACTTTGACAGCACCGTAAAAAATCATGTCTCTGTGAAATCGTTTGATCGAAAACGATGGCGCGATGCAAAGGCCTCCGGTGGGCGGGTAGCCTAGCAGGCTTTATATGTTCAATTACTAGATCGTGAATGGCGCGCGTTGCTGCGCCCGTGTATTATGAATTTTGGATGAAATAGGTTTGCAGTATTTTTATAGAAACGTGTTTTTCGAGGGGTTGTTATGGGTCACATAATAGAATTTTCTTTATTTTACTTGGGTTATGGACCTTTTTTTTGTGAAGTGCACATGCAGTCACATCAATAGATCATGGTTTTCTTAACAAACAAAAAAGACCATGGTGAGGCTCCTGTCGTCTTAATTCTCCCGTAGAAGCTATATGAAGAGGCAAGTTAGTAAATATTATATGCTGATTAGTGGGTGGGCAATAATAAAATGCTTATGGCTTTTCAGTTTTCATTCTTGATTACGTATTTGTAACTGATGAGTAAAAACTTCTTTTAAAGTTATTATGCCCGAAATCAGTGTTGTACATGCACATCACAACGCAATCACCGCTTCCATCTTCTCTAGGTGCAGTTAATGACGCGCGTTGCGGCGCCTGTTTATTTTAGGATTGTTGAATGAAAGAGGGTTGGAGTGCTTTGTAAAAGCATGTAGTTGGTTTTATTTTATTTTTTATTTTTTTTAAACGAGGCAAAAGATTTGCCATTTTCATTGATTAAGAAGAAGAGAATTGCCCGGTTAATTGACGGAAAACCGGGCTAAAACCGATACAAGTCAACCCACATGACATGGGCACCACCGGCCAACCTGGCCACCGACATGGGACAAACCACGACGGCACATGCCACCGGATGACCACACGCACAAGCAACCGACAGCTCCGACTTTGACAACGAGCTTCACAAGGGAAATATGCTGGACTTGCGCCGACCGTGCACACCGCAAACGACCATCGTGCGCCTGTCATCATCACCACCTGGACCCGCTCCACCGCAGCTCTGACTTCAAAGCAACCAAGCAACCCACGGGAGAGCACCTCGGACACGCCGGGAAGAACCGACTACCGAAGTCCACGCCGCAACCTGAGCTCCACTCGACGCCATCATCGTTGCCAAACAGAAACCAGCACCCCGCCTCAGCAAACCACGCGGCGAAGATGCCGCCATCCACGGCGAAGATGTCGCAATCCACCAGTCTCCCGGTCGTAGCCGGCTCCAAGACGATGCCCCCAAGGAGGAGAAAGACGCGAAGACGCCTCCATCGCCCGATCCAGCGGATCTGAGGTTTCCTTCTGGAGCCAAAGCCGTGGGGAGGAGGAGCACAGCTCCACGACGACGCTTCCAAGAAAGATCACGGCACCCGCGGGCGCCGCCGTCGCCGGCTCCAGTGAAGACCGGAGCAAAGATTTCTCCCGGAGATGCGCCGACCAACTACCACCACCGACCGCCGCCCACTAATCACCACTTGCTGAGGCCGACCTCGGTCTGACCGCGGGATCCCACGATCCACCGCGACCAGAGACGCACCACCCCCCGGCCGAAGCTGCCGTCCACCACCGCAGCACCACCGTGACCACCACCACCGCAGCAACCCACGCCTCATCGCATCACGCAGCATCCAGATCGAAGCACGAGCTCGCACCAGATCCAATCGGAGCCGCACGAGCGATAGCAGAGCAGACGAGCTCCCTCCGCAGCACACCACGCACTCCAGAGCAGCGCATCCACCACGCCCAGCCACCGGTCGCCACGCCCGACGCGCGTCAGCCGTCGCCGTGCCCAGCCGTCAATCTGCGCCCCACGCGCACATCCGAGCCGAGCCGCCGCCGACGCACGCTGCGCCGCCCACGCCAGGCCACACCGGAGCCGGACCGAGGCCGCCGCCGCGCCCCACCCGCCACGCCTCCCCATCCGCGCCCCGCGCTGCGCGTGGATCTGGCCGAAACCAACCGAAACCGGCCGCCCCCGCCACCACAGCCTCACCCGAGAAGCCCGAGGCCGCCGCGCGGCCAGCTGCCGGCCCGGCCATGCGCAAAGCGCCGGGCGCATCTGGATCGAGCACTCCCAGCTGCGACCCCCCAGGAAAGGCGCCGAGCGACGGAAAGGCCCCGCCACCGCCGCCAGCACACGGGCTTTGCCCGGCGGTGGCCCCAGGCGGCGGCGAGGGAGGAGGCACCGGTGGATGGAGCTGCTGGACGGCGGGGTTGGGTCGCCGCCCGTGTCACCTAAGCTAGGCGACGCGGGGGTCGTGTCTGTTGTCTCAGTTGGGCTGCTTTGTTGGTTTTATTTTTGAGTAATTACAAATCACAGAATAGAAGTTCCACTGTTTCAGTTTGGCTCGCATGGGTCTTCTTTGTGTGCACTGCACATGCAGTCAGCCCAATTGAAAGCAGTGCCTCAAATTGAATAAATTCTTTCTGGATAAGTGAAATGATAACCCTTGATCTACAGGTAAATTTCAGTAGACAAATTATTTGTTTATTCCTTTTGCACTATCTCTCAGTGTGCCTACAGGTACTTGGCTATACTGAATCTGTCCACATGATCGATTGTCAATTAATCTGAGACTTTATTTTATCTGCCCTATTGATGGACATTGCCCAAACAAAGAGAGCACTTGACATGGCCAGCTGATGCATGAAACAAAAATAACAAAGGTGAGTGTACGTTGAAGATCCTAACACGTGCACGTGGGTACATCAACAATTCAATTACAGATTCCACTTCACAGTTTATCAGAGAACGAATACATTTAGAATACACATGACCCTATAATAAATGAAAAAAAAGAAGGGAAAGGTAGCTAGGTAAGACATACGACCATCTTGCCTACCACATTATATGCACGATGCCGAGCGTTTTTGTTGGATGAACAAACTTGGAATTTTTTTCTATACCTGAAGCAAGTGAAATATACATAAAGTTAGTGAGAAAATACTTTGAAGCGATGTTGGTGAATGCCCACATAATTTCTAATCAAATGAAGGCAATAAAACTGAAACACACACACACACACAAAGAGAGAAATTGCCTACAGACTCACATATTTAAAACAATACAGAGGCTAGCCAACTCGCTCCCAGGAGGCTCCCTCGATTTGCATCTTCGTTAGCCGTCGGATCTGCCCTTCTGGCGTGTCCCGGCCGTTGGATCTTCACCTCGCTGTAACCAGATTTTTCACCTCGCGGTCGTTTTGACTGGCCAATGACGAGTGGGCTCGCGCCTCGTGTTCATTGGCTGGGTTGGCCGTTTCCGCGTGAACGACACTTTGCCCAATCTGGTCCGCGCGCTACGCACCCAATCTCGCTCGCACACCAGCCGCCGCACAACCCTAGCTCCCACATTCCCCTCCTCCCCGCTCGTCACCAGGGCCTCGCCGCCGCCTACTCCTCCTCCCCCACCGTTGCTGCTTCCCCACCTCGACTTCCCTCTCTCCGTTGTTTATCCGGTCGTCGGTGGCGCCTGGTTCCAGATCTGGCGCAAGTTAGGCCCGGTGGTGGGGCGAAGGGGCAGTGGAGGCGGGCGACCAGGACAAGCAGCCGTCGGCCCGTCGCGGGTGAGGCTCCAAGAGGGAGGAGGCGGGGACAGGAGGCTCGAGGGAAGAGGGAAGAGGGATGAGGCGGGGACAGGTGAAGGAGCAGGCTGGTCCTCGTGGAGGCGGCGCCGCCGGCCAGGGGCCATTCACCGTCGCCGGCCTCACTCGCCTCGTCTATTCTCTCATCACGAACTCGACAATGGAGGATGGGACAAGCATGCCGGTGGCCAGCCAGTGGAGCCCCACCACAGGTGGTGTGATTTTTCTCTGCTGTCTTCTTACTCCGGGGCGTGCCCTGGAAGAACTCACCCACACCAGCCAAGGTAGGCCTCCACCTTCTTTCTCACGTTCGTGGTCCAGGCGACCGAGGCGAGCCAGCCCGCTCGAGCTGTCCGAGGTGAAACTACTTGAGGTTTCAGTGCACATTCTTAGATTTTTCCTTCCATGATGGCTTGATGTAGGAGGATCCATGATGTGTGTGAGGTAGAGGTGGATCATTGGAGGTGAAGCAGGTCTCCTTGATTTGTGCTTCATCTGAGGTGAGTTGTTTTGGTGATTCTCGATCTACTCTATCATTTCCTGAGTAAATTTTAAGTTGTCAGGTTATATTTAGGTGTTTTTAGTTTCACATGATTGTCATTTACAGAAAAATATCACTGCAGATTTAGGTAAATTTGGGTATTGGTATATTTTACTATGTCAAACTTTCATTTTTCAGTTTCACGGGGTACTTAAGCAATGGTTGCACCCCGCCACATCACATACCAGGTGAGATTAACGGGGACAATGATAGTTGAGTTCCAATGAGAGTTAAACAAATAGTTAACTAACATTGATAATGATTGGGTAATTCCATTCTGTAAGGTGCTCTGCCGTTGAAAGCTATGATGTGGAAATTATAGCTTGGTTCATATAGTTGCTCTCATTATGCTTTTCTTCATTTGAACTCTTTGACGGATGCTCAGATTATAAGAAAGAGAATTTTATAAGTCAGGCATCGATTGCTCACCTTTGAAGGTTACAGATTCAAGTGCTAGGCTTTAAGAATGAAGCAAATCCCAATCTAGAAACATGTTAGTCTATCTTGATGCGATTGTACTTCTTGAACCATTTGTGCACCTATATTTTTCACCATGGCAATTGAATGTGCAGGTGTCGTGCACCATATATTTGTCACCAGAAACAAATGTGCAGGCGACAGCCATTTGATTAGTGTTATATCCAACTAAGGTATCCTTCCACCAAATGACCACATCTGAATTTGTTTAACTACAATCCGATGCAATAGAGTTCTGTATTGTTCTCATAGTCCATCCATTATATTGTAGGCTTTCAAGGCTAGTTGACTCCAGTTTGATTATCGATTCATCTATGGCAGCACAGACAGGTAAAAATGTTCTTTTTTCTTGTTTTACAGTTTTAGGTCAAAGTTCTCTTTTACCTTAACTTTTCAATTGTACTCTGCTTTGTAGGTTCTGATCATACCGATTTAGTGACTTACTACAGTTTGATTGCCAATTCATATTTTATTCTTTTATATTATTCAGCTTCCTCTGTGTACTGTTGGGATAAATTCCATGAACTATGTATCTTGTTTAAATGGCTAGGATTTGAGATTGTTTGAATCCATCATGACACAATGTTCTGACCATCAACTAAGGTGCTCAATGCGCAATAGATAGCTTTTGGTTGTCACCATTAGGACAGAAAAGTACTAGATTTTGAGGTTTTTAATAGCTCAAATATGCCAACTGCAGAGCAACATGGCAGTTACAATGGTTCCATGTCCTAATTAGTTATTTTATTTCGTTTTGCAGGCGTATTATCTTGGAGGTTGCTTCTTATTTTTACTATAGATCAAGTTTCTTTGTTTCCTTTCTAGCTACCTCTACTGCATTTGTTTTATATATCCTATATACTTTAAATATCCTATACGCTGTCATGATCCTTGCTTCGGTGATCATGTTGATTTTCCAGATTTGGTCGGGTGTTGTGTTATTTTTGGCCCTTGTGCGCTTTGATCGATGTGCTCTGGCTCTGTGACTGTGATGATGCACAGGAAATGGCAGCATGGGTGGCACGAGAGGAAGGATGGGAATCAGCTACTTGCATTCGCACGGAGGAGGCAATGTCGACGCGATGGCACAGCAGAGGAGGCTGGGCTCGTTGTGGAGCTTCTTGAGGCAGCAGGACGTCGGCGAGAGCATCGCAGCCGGCAACGGCTCGAGTGACCTCTTGAGGATCTTCTCCATGAGCACCTGTGACGACACCAACTCCAACATCATCTTCTCAGCACCCGGCAGCAAGAAGGCCGAGGTGCTCGGCGACAGCGATGTCGGCATGGTCACCAGCTTCAGCAACATCGACTCCCAGGTAGGACAAACATCACATATATACACTTCACATCCATCCAGACTCTCCCGTCTGCCAATTGTTTAATGCTACACTTCTACTAACACCTTGGTCCAGATTCAGTTAGCCCTCTCGAGCTGGACATGCCCAGCATGGACGACTACCTGCAGCTGCAGCAGGACTCCGCCGACTGCAAAGTCCACGCCAAGCGTGGCTGCACCACTGACCCGCAGAGCATCGCTTGGGAGGGTTAGTTAGTTTCCTGCAACATTTTCGGTATTCGTCTTGGTGTCGGATGTTTATACTGAACATTTTTCTTGCTTATGTTGTTTAGGAAAGAAGAACAAGGACCAATAAGAGGCTAAGGAGGCTGCAAGACCTCATTCCCTACATGGACAAGGTCACAAGGTAACTAAATCAGCTGAATTGATGCACACTGTCTATTATGTTACGACATAGAGATGCAATTTTCACTAGGAATTACAGAAAATTGTACTCGCTAAAGTACTAAATCTGACGACTACATGCTGCATATTTAGCGATAAAACTAAATAATAAAGTACTAAATTTGGTGTTCCTAACCCGAGTCGGAAGTGTTGCCCACGAAAATCGGTAGTTATCAATAACTCGGACCTTAGTTACTTCAGATTTCAGAATTGCAAAAGTGGCAACTCAAAAAAACTTAAATGTTGGCTATACCTTCTGTCGTTATCATGATACTGCAATACTTTGTAGTTCATTCTCTTCGAATCCTTCTCTAACAAGGTTATGGTAGTAATTTGGACAAAAGTTGCTATGATTTTTTGATTCTCAGTTTATTCTACCATGGATTCCCTCTGGTATGTGCATGTTTCAGGACTGAATATACACATAGGAGAAACTTGAGAGCCAATATTAGTTCTAAAGGATTACTCTGATTGCTGATCTATGCTATCGGGGCAACACAGGCCAATACACATTCAAGAAATATGTGACCAGCTTCCCCAAGGTCCCGCATCGTCTACTCATGTTAATTCTCGGTCTACAACCTCCAAAACCTGCAGTTCTATTTTTAAAAATGTTTAAGCCCATTGCTCTAAGCGTCAACCTGTCGCTTCGCTTATGCTTCATGCTTTCCTGAACATTGATTTCTATCAAACTTGTTTTTTAAGTTTTCATGCTGATTACTGATTGTGGGAGCTGAATTGTGCTCCGGTGGAAGTGTTAGAGTGTAGCATTTTTGTAAGCATAATCTATATCCATTCCTATTGGGAACATACCCATGTAGGTTTTTGTAAGAATCTTGTAGGAGCATGCTACTAGGACTTATGCAGATTGGCTATTTTAGACATTGGCATGAGAATGGTCTGCATCTTATATATGGTCTTAGTGCGTCTAAAAAAAGCACGTGTTAAATAACTGTCAGCACAATGGTTTCTAACCAATAGAAAGTTACTCCCGTTGGTATATATGAGGCAATGTCTAATATTTTTTAGAATAATGGTTTTATTAATTGGATGATTATCACTTTCATGGTGCGCCTACTTTCACATATGTAAAATCCAGGACTCTATGTAATGTGCCTTCAATATCTATTCAACAGTTGAATAGCAACATCAAATCATTCTCTCGAACTTATTATATCATGCTCTCAAACTTATTATATCATGCTCTCAAACTTCTTGACATTTAATTTTAATTAAACAAATCTTGTCCATAGCGAAAAATATATTTTATAGAAAAATAGCCCTTTATTCTGTTTATTGTCTCTAGCTACTTCTACCGTAGTCCTTGCTTAATACTGATGTTTGTCTCGTGATTGATTCAGGATATTATGTGGCCCAAGCCCTATAGAATAATGCCCCATCTAATTTCAGCAGTGGGCATGACAGCCTCAAACTTCTCTCTTCAATATTGAAGAAGCGGCTTACTCGGATCAATGGGCATGCACTTAGAAAAATAGCTAAAGAGTACGAGATATTCCTAGAGTAAATAAAGGGCATGGTGTGCTCATAAGTTGACAGAAGCGAAATGTTATTTATTATGCTCCTGTTGTATCCTCGGACATTTGCTTCCACCTACCAATACCCCAGTATTGAATATCTACTTGCTCACCATCGTACAGAAACTGATGTTAGTATTTGTGCATACTCTTTGTCTTAAGTGGGCTTTCTTTAAAAAAACATGCCTTTATATTACCCAAATAACATAACAAATTATGCATCCTCAAGTATATATTTTAAGAGATGAGTCTTATTTTTTCATATAAATGGGTTACAAATTGTATGGATTCAAATTGGACTCTGTCATTTGGTGCAACTAAATCTATGCATGCAGATAAATCCGAGGTAATAGGAAGGTAGAAATCTCACCAGTTTCACAGTCGCACAGTTTCACTAGGTAGCATATGGGCCTTTCAAATACCCGTGCCTCCATATGCGTGAAAAGTTATTCTTTTCATCCACATGCAAAATAAAAGTTTAATAGAAAAACCGCTAAAAACCCTCCTTTCATCCACATGCAAAATAAAAGTTTAATAGAAACACCGCTAAAACCCCTCCTTAGCAGGTTTATAGATGTCGTAAAAATATATTCTTTTTCATACATAAACTCAAAATTCTTAGCGTGCGCATTTCCCAGACAAATGAATACTAAAAAAAATAAACGTAGTTACAACACGTGATGATTTAAACTTGGGCTTTCTGCTACCAAAATAGAATGTGCATATGCTTCCAGTTGTGAACAACAAAACGCCATTTTTTCTGCCAAGGAAAATTAGATTTATTGCTACGTGTGCTTGACCACAGCTAAACCAACTAAACATAGATTTAATTTTAGATAGGGCTTTCTCCTACCAAACTAAGATGTGTGTTTACATTGTTTGTCCCTACTAAAGGAAACTAAATAATGCCTTTTTTTATCGCAAGCATTTGACATCCACAACTAAACCACAATTTTGCATCGCCGAGTTGGGGTTATGCTTGAAAATACCTTTTTAACTGAGCTTGAAAATTCTTATGTGCAGTGAAATTGTATCTAACACTTTGTAAAGAACAAATGAAACACTTTTCAAATAACTCTTCGTCTAAATCGACACCTTGTGCCATTTGACATGATAGTCATAAATGGTTTCTAAAGAGTTTGAATTGGTAAAGTGGTTGCATCCACTGTTTCAAGTCTGGACTATTCCTCCGTGCTAAAACCTAATTTAATTTTCAAAACACTACGTGTTTGAAATGGACATTGTGCTATGTGGCGTAATGGGCCATTTGTGTTACCATGCATGCCGAATAATCCGAAATAATAGGAAAGAAAAATAACACCAGTTGAGTACGCTTCTCCCGCCCAAAGGAGGAACCGAGGAAGAAAAGAAATACACAGGCACGATGGATGCAGGCGTTGCCGCTTCATATTCTACTCTGGACGGGCCACACAAAGCATTGTTCCTGGACCGGGCTAGGTATCCGGACGGCCCACACAAAGAATTGTTCCTGGACATATGGGCCTTTCAAATACCCATGCCTCCATATGCACAACACAGAGAGGGTTTTTCTTTTCATGCACATGGAAAATAAAAGTTTAGTGCAAACACTGCTAAGAAAATACATCCTTAACAGGTCTATATATATTATGCAAACTTGATTTATTTTCAAACTTAGATTTCTCAGCGTGATAACTATATTTTCAACTAAAAAAATACTTCATTAGCTGGTCTATGCATGTTATAGAAATAAGATTTGTTTTTTCAAACTCAGATTTCTTAGCGTCATAAACATATTATCAATATAGTATGACTTAACACATAGGCTTTCTACTACCAATATCGAATATGTCCTTGCAAAATGAAACTATTTTCATCGACAACATGGCTTTAGCGGGTCTCTGCGCCATTTGGCGCAACGGGTCAACTAGTATAGTAATTGATCCAACAAAAGGAAATCATGACGTGCTCTGGCCACATACCAGCGCTGCTGACAGATAGCAACCAAAGTCGAGGATCCGGCAATAGCATGGTGTGAACCACACATAAATGATAGCATCAAATTTAACTAACTAATTGCATGCACGCACCGAGAGATCTTGAAGTAGGAAGATGAGCTATTGCTGTGGATACGTACTAACTTGGTTCGATAGCCATTGCAATTCCCCGAATCAATCCACCTGAATCAGGCTCCAGCACCATAGATGAGGTTTGTGGATTACAACGAACATGAACAAAGGGGAAATGAGGTTGTACAAGTTTACCAACATAAATACCATTAACAGGTGCTTTGCTCTATGGTTTTTCTATTCCCTCATTTTGAACGCTGGGCTTATAATTTAGTTCTGATGAATAATTCAATTTTGAAAATCACTCGCTGTCGGGGAAGCTGATCTGAACCACGAACACCTATGGGACCGGCAGACCGAGCCCCTTTCGGTTCGGTGGGGGGCGGAGATTGCACGAAGAGCAGATTGAGGCGAAGCACACGAGAAATTTACCCAGCTTCGGAGCTCTCCGGAGAGATAACACTCCTACTGCTGCATGTTTGAGTGTATTGAGTTCTTGCTAGGGAGCGCTGAGTGCTACAGTACACTCCAGCTGCTAACGAGACCTAGCGTGGGTGTTTTCTGGCTTCGAACCTTTCGAACCCCCCTCTACGTTGCGCATGGGCCTCCTTTTATATGCTCAAGGGGTCTCCGACAGGTGGCAACGTAGACAAGGGTAAAAATGGAAAAAGAATGCGGTTGGTACAGCTACTTGTACAGTGTATCATACCTAACCCTGACGGCAGGGGACAAAGGCATTAAATGCCCATCTACGTCGCCCAAACAGTGCAAACAGGGACCGTCAGGGACGCCACCGCTTGCCACGATGGCAATCTTGTCAGCGCCGCTTGCCACCGCGCTCCGCTGGCCGCACGGCCTCTTGCCATGCGTGCCTGGAAAGGTCCCAGGGCGACACATTGGTGGATGTGCTGGAGCACAGGAACAGAGTGGTAGTCTGCCGCGGCAAGCGCCTTGCCGCGGTCGTTGTCTTGTCGCGTCCGGAAGCTTGTCGCTCACCGGGCCTTCCCGGCAAGCTCCTCTTGCCGGGCCTTGTCTCCTAGGTGCCCGGTGGCCTTCCGGCAAGCTCCTCTTGCCGGGCCTCGCCTCCTTGGCTTGAATACTTTGTTCTTGAATGGCTCCAAAGGAACCACGGAGGACCTTGGCGGTCACCCGGCAAGCCTTGCCACGGGGTGCTGCAACTGCCCGTGCACAAGTTCGGGATACTAGGGTACCCCTACTCTAGTACACCGACAGAGCCCCGGCTGGGCCACACATGGTGCCGAGCGCTGTTGGGCCAGGCCCAAAACAGGGCACGGGCACGCGCGGCCTGGGTTACGCCGTAACTCACTCCGGACCCACCACGTCCTCCATGAACGGCACGCGCCGAATGCGGCGTCGTGGGAGAGATCGTGGGGGGTTTGTTTATTCGGAAAAGCGGAACGTCCGCCCCCTCCCTCTTTATAAGCAGGGGAAACAGGGGCAGTTCGCCCACTTCGCCAGTTGCTGTCAAATCTCAAAAAAAACCTCCGCTGCTCCCCCCTTCTTCCCAAGGCTGAAAAGAGAGCAGCGCTCCGCCCCCATCGCCACCAGCACCACCAACGCCGTCGATCTCCCCACCACCTCCGCCATGGCTCCGAAGTCGACAAGGGAAGGCCGTGAAGTCGGCCGAGGCGCAGCTGCTCGCGCCGCGAAGGAGCGGCAATCTTCCCCCTCAGCTCCGCCAAGGATCCGAGGGAGTACTACTACCTCTTCGGTCGATGAAGACGCGAGCGATCTGCAAGACGAAGGTACTCCCAGCTGCCGCTCGGACCTGGCTCCAAATGGGTACCCTTTCTTCGCTTTGTTCTTATCGCGGGCTCGCCCGCCTTCTCTGAATTTTTCGTGATATCATGAACACCCACGGGTTCCGCCTCCTTGATTTCACCCCAATGATGTTTCGACCATGGCAGTTTTCGCACATCTCTGCGAAAACTTTGTCGGAGTCCATCCAAACGTAGCTCTTTTCCGCCACTTCTTTATGCCTCGAGTTGAGAGGGGAGCCTCTTGCCGCGGAATCGCTTGGATCTCAAGGATTGGCAAGAAGGAAGCTTATCTCGAGGGAGAGCTCCGCACAAGTGGGAGGAATGGAGGCAGATTGGTGCTGGATTGTCGAGGAGAACCGCAGCCCTTTACCGCCGCCTAAACCCCAATAGTGCGCGGCAACGATTGGAGCAACGTGGCCCGGAAGACGCTTAGGTTGAAGATTGCCGTCACCCGGATCTTGCGCCTCAGCTTGCCGGACTTCATCAGAGGCACCGTTGGCGCAGACTTTCTTCGCCGCCGCATCGCCCCCTTGCAGGAGAGGAGGAGACCCGCCTGGGAGTTCCAGAATGCGGCGGATATCATGAGGCTGCGCCCAGGCCTCAACTTCAACTTCACCGTCTTGGAACTGGACGCGATGCTCTTGGAGCTGTTCAAGCCCGATCCTGATCATCCCGAGATGTTCAGGTTGCCGAGGGGTGTCGTTCGCTCTCAACAATTCCTCGCCGACCGCATCCGTGTAATGATGACACAGCGACTCGCATGGAATTGTCCCAACCTGGCAAGAGCCTGCAGATGACGTCGTGCGGCAGTTCTTTGACAGCCTGGTAGAGGTGCCGGTCCGCCCCGATGAACAGAAGAGCCTCAAACGCGACACCACCGATGATGAGATGCAGCGCATCGCCACCAGGCTGGAAGAGGCGGCAGCAGCCGCTGCTGCGGGCGAATTCGGATTCACCGTGGAGGAGGCAGAGCCAGTAGAGGTGGCAAGCCTTGTCGAGCGAAGGGAGTTTGCCGGCGAGGAGGAGCTTGCCGAGCCTGAAGCTGAGTCGAGCGAGCCCGCCGAGGGCGCCTCCTCCCCACCTTCAAACAGCTTGTCGCGAGCGGAGCCCCCAGCTCCACCAAGAAGGCGTCTTCGCAAGGCCGGGGACGTAGCGGGGCGGCAGACGGGCCAACAGCCGCCGCGCCGCGCGACGCGCTCCATCGCGGCAAGCACTATTGCCGCGGGAGCACCTTACGCCGCTGCGGCAACCGGAGCGGGGCCCTCCCAGACCATCGCTACTGCTCCCGCCAAGCGGCCAAGGGAACCCACTCCTCCGCCTCGTCGCACTGGAGGCAAGCCAGAATTTGATCTCTCCGCGCTTAGCTCCGACGAGGAAGAAGAAGAGTAAGATTCTTTGTTGTACTTGTAGTTCTTCAATTTGTTGCTTTGTCTTGTATCTGATTTGCTTCACTCTGAACCCGTTCCTTTTCAGGACGCTGGCCCAGAGAGCGTCGAAGAGAGCCAAGGCCCCGGTGATTGTCATCGAGGACGAACCCACCGCGACAGCAGGAGGCGCGTCCGAGACCACCTTGCCGGACGCGGCAACTCTTCCTCAAAGCAGCCCCAGCGCAGCCCCCAGCGTAAGTATATGGTTTACTTCCTGCTGTTAGGCGTGCATGGGTGCTCTTTCTTTGCTGAAATCTGACTTTTGATTTGTATAGGAGCAGAGCAGCCTCACCAGGAGTGCCCTGAAGCCGCTTCTGACATGCCGTCTGCTTCGACTACTCCGCCAAGGGAGGATCCCCCGGCAAGGGAGCGTTCTCCGGCAAGGGAGACTTCTCCGGCAAGGGATAGCTCTCCGGCAAGGGACAGCACCAGCGATCCCCCTGTGGCGGAGACCATGACTGTAGACCCTAGCATAGGTAATCCTCTTGCTTGAAAACTTCCCTTGTGTTCTTCTTTTTCTGATTTTCTTTTTGAATATTTGCTTGACTTTTCTTTCTTTTCCGGTCGTCAGATCCATCTGCCACAGAGCCAATGGAGACCGAGGCCACCGGCGAGGAGGACGCGCGCGGAAATACTGAAGACGCCGCCGCCATCGAAGAGGAAGCTGGCGCTGACGAGCCCGCCGGCGAAGAGGCCGCCAAAGCTGCCGCCGCAGAAGCTGGCGAGGGGTCTGGCGATTGCACTGACGGCCCTGAGGCCGCAGGAGCGCCAGGCGCTACGCCGACCGCCGATCCCTCCACCGCTGCTGCTGCGTCAGGCTCCGAAGAGCCCCAGCCCGGCGCCTATTTGAAGGCCGGCGATGGCGTCTTCATCAAGCTTCCATGGGCGTCGAGCTCCAGGGCGCCGACCGAAGGAGAAACCTTTGATGAAGAGCTGCTCGCCTCCGCTTGGTTGACGCTGGTTGACGCGCCGAGCAGCAGCAGCGGCGAGTCTGAGGAGGAGCATCTGCTGCGGAAGCTGCTGTCGCTCTACCGCGCCCGACAAGCCAAGCTGGAATCCCGGGAAGCGCTTGTCGCGAAGGCGGGAGCAGACATCGAGAAGCGCGCGGAGGAGCTCCGGGGCCTCAACCAGGAAGCTCTCCGGTCCTTGGCAGCGGAGCGGGAGCAACTTGCCGAGGAGCGTAAATCCTTCCTCCTCGAGAAGGCTGAAGCTGAAGAGCGACAGCGGCTTGCCGCCGAGAAGCTGTCTACGCAGGAAGGCGAGTTGGCGCAGCGGAAGGTTAACCTTGACAGCCACGAGGAGGATCTTGCTATGCGCGGGCAAACATTTGGCGGGGCTCTCAAGGAAGCAAAGGATGCTGCCGCAGCTGCCGAGGCCGCCAAGAAGGAGCTGGAGACGAAGGTGGTGCAGCTGGAGGCTAATCTGAAGGAGAGCGGCGAGGAGCTTGCTGCACTCAAGCATGAGCGCGAGAAGGACGCCTACACTCTTGGCGAGCTGCAGGGCCGTCTCGCCGAGAGGAGCAAGGAGCTCAGCGCCGCCAAGGACTCCAACGCAGATCTTGAGTTGAAGCTGACCACCTTGACTCGGGACACCGGACGGCGCCCGGGGAGCGGAGGTGGCCTTGAAGGAGAAGATCAAGGCTGACGAGGCGTTGCTGGCGAGTGCTGATGCCGCCCAGAACACTTTCAGAGATAATGTGGAGCACTGGACCGAGGGTCTCGTGGATGTTGCTGCAGCCATCAATAGGGAGCTGGCGCAGCTGGGGATGGAGGATCTTGGATATTCCTCCGATGAGCACCTCCAACCCAGCGCCAAGCTCAGCTTGTTCTTCAAAGGCGTGGTGACGGCCCTCCAGCGGCTCCGGGAAGATATCCCATATCAGCTGGCCGACGAGTCGCGCCAGATCTGCGCGGGAGCTCTTCAGAAGGTGCTGATGAAGGTGGCCTTCTGCAATCCAGGCCTCAACCTCACCAACGTCCTCAAGTCCTTGCCGCCGGATGCTGGTGTGGAAGCACTCAAGACCCTTGTCGCACCCATCGTGGATAGGGTGAGCGGGATCAAGAGGGTTGATGGCGATCGCGTAGATTAGGCCGCCCATTTTCTCTTTTCCTTCTCGCTGCTGGTCATGTCATGAGAACAATCTATTAGAGCTGCGACAAGCTATCTTGTAATATAACTCTATTTCAGGTAGTGATTGCTATGTTATTTCCTCTACTTGATTCCTTCCTTTGTATGTTTTTGCCCTACGCTTTTAGGGAACTTGTCGGCGTAGGCACCTTTGCTTGGCGAGAGCTGAAAAGGGACGTCAAGAGCTTCTGGCGGTGCCGCCATCGACAAGAAACCTTGTCGCAACTAGTCGCAGCTCACTTAAGTTGTTGAGCGGACTCGAAACAAAGTAAGGGCGCAACTAGCTACGAGTTGGTTCCTCCGCGCACAGGTTTTCCATACAAAGTACGGTCATTCGAGGAAGATAACTTAAAATTTTAAAAGTTGATTGGTCAAATTTTAGCAACTTAGCTTTTCTGTCGTTTGCTTCCCGGTAAGACGAAACTTCCTCGAGCGACGCTTGGTCCACACCATTATCTTCTCCTTCCCCGGCTAACTTGTGGGCGAGGGAACCTTCCTTTCTTTGAGAAAGAGAAAGAAGAGAAAATAAAGATATGGAGCCTTATGGCTCGTTATTGCTTACCGGGGTTAGGTGCTGCACAAAGTGTCAGATAACGTATGCAATAAAAAGAGAAAGCACGAAATTGACAAGATGTGCGGAGCACATGAGCTTTACTTATGCACGGGGTCTGCGCCCGGCTTTGTACAAAGGATTACATGCAACATCGGCAAGACTTATACAAAAGGTGGTTGCCGGAACAGGTTCCGCAACCGAGCCCTCACGGATAAAACTTACGAAGATGCTCAATGTTCCAGAGTTGCTCACCGAATGCCATCTTCGGTCTCAAAGGCATGACGGCGCCAGCCTAGTGACTCGTTTCACCCGTAAGGGCCTTCCCACTTCAAGGCCAACTTGATGGAATTCTTGGCGGACTGAACGCACCGAAGAACAAGGTCGCCTTCCTCGAGACTTCGGCACTAACTTTGCGGCTGTGGTAGCGGCGCAAAGCTTGCTGGTATCGAGCAGCTCGTCAATGGCTCAAGACGGTCCTCCTCAAGGAGCGGTCGTCATCTTGTCGCAACTTCTCTTGCTCAAGCTCATCATAGCGAGCACTCGAGGTGACCCGTATACTGAGTTCCGTGGGGAGAACTGCCTCTACTCCATAGACTAGAGCGAAGGTGTCCGGCGATGGCTCGATTTGGCGTCGTCTGATCGACCAAAGAACCACCGGCAGCTCCTCAATCCAGTTTCTTCCGCACTTGTGCAGCCCGTCGAAAGTCCTGGTCTTGAGCCCGCGCAGCACTTCAAAGATTCGCCCTCACGCTTGACCGTTACTTCTCGGATGAGCAATGAAGCGAAGCGGACCTTGGCGCCAAGATCTTGGACGTCGCATGAAGGTGCGGCTCGTGAATTGCGTGTCATTGTCGGTGATGATCTGTTAGGAATCAAAGCGGCAAACAATCGACCAAGAACTTGACTGCCGATCGTGTTGTCACCTTCCTTCTCGCTTCCACTTCCGCCACTTTGTGAACTTGTCGATTGAAACGTACAAGTACTCAAAGCCCCCGACAGCTCGGGGAAAGGGGCCGAGGATGTCGAGCCCCCAGACCGAAAATGGCCAGGATAAAGGGATCGTCTGGAGAGCTTGAGCTGGCTGGTGTATCTTCTTGGAATGGAACTGGCACGCTTCACACTTGGTTACTTGTGCAGTCGCATCCTGGAGGGCTCTCGGCCAAAAGAAACCTTGCCGGAACGCTTTGCCGGCAAGTGCTCTTGCGCCAATGTGGTGACCACATATGCCTCCATGTATTTCTGCCAACAGCTTTTGTCCGTCTTCCCGGTGAATACACTTCAATTTCACGCCGTTGAGTCTTCTTCTGTACAGTGTGTTGTCGACAAATTGGTACATACTTGACTGCCGGGCTACTCTTTCCGCTTCTTCTTGCTCTTTGGGAAGTTCTCCTGTCTGAAGGAAATGGACAATCTGTTGTGCCCATGCTGGAGCTTGCGGCTCGACAACAAGGACTAAAGGCACATCTGCTGCTGCGGGAACATCTGCTTCTACGGCAAGAACCTGCGGCTCAGCCGGAGCTTGACGTTCCCCGGCAAGCTTGCCGGAGCAAAACTTGTCGGGAGTGTCTGCTTCAACGAAACAAACCCTGGGGTTTGTCGGAGAATACTGCTCCTCAGCACTCTTGGTGTTGATCTTGGGGACCTTCTTGACAGCGGCTTCGGGGAGCTCTGCCGGAAAATAGTCACCAGAAATCAACTTCCTCTTCTTGTTCTGTCCAGTTGATGGTGCTACAGTTGGTTGAGTCAGTTTGAGCACAAAGATCCCTGGTTCCATTGTGTAACTTAAGTCGGCGCTTCGACAGAGCCATCGCAATGTCGTTTCGAGCTCTTGGAACATATTCCATCTGTAGGCCGTCAAAGTGCTCTTCTAGCTTTCTTACTTCATCAACATAAGCTTCCATCAACGGACTCTGATAACTCTTGTTTACTTGGCGGACGTCAAGCGGTGAGTCACCCCTGACAATGAGCTTCTTAATCCCAAGGTCTGCTGCGATCCTGAGACCGGCAAGCAAACCTTCATACTCTGCAGTATTGTTTGTTGCTTGCTCCTTGGGAAAGTGCATCTGGACTACATACTTGAGGTGCTCTCCGGTGGGTGCAACAAGTAGCACGCCGGCACCGGCGCCTTGCAGCGAGAAGGCACCATCAAAGTACATCAGCCACTCTTTGCTTGCTTCCTTGACGGGGATGCTCGTTTCTGGAATTTCTTCGTCTTGTGTTGGCGTCCATTCTGCTATGAACTCCGCCAATGCTCTGCTTTGGATATTTGAAGTGCTCTCAAACTTGAGGCCAAAGCTTGACAGTTCCAGTGCCCACTTGACAATCCTGCCTGTTGCTTCGGATTTTGCAGTTATCCTCTTCAATGAAAGCGAGTGACGATCTGTTATCTCATGTGCTTGGAAGTAAAGGCGCAGCTTTCTCGAGGCCATGAGAAGGCCGAAAAGCAATTTCTGCACACCAGAGTACCTTGACCTAGCCCCCTGCAGAAGGGAACTGACAAAGTAAACTGGGCGCTGCACCATTCTTTTCTGCATCTTTTCACATGCCTGCGCAGATCCATCTTTGTCGGGACCAGAGCTTGCCGGTGAAGTGCCTTGCTTGTCGCTGGATGCTTCTGCCGTGGTTGCTAGCTCATCATCCGCCTCCCTCTCCGCTACTAACGCAGCACTAACCACTTGATTGGTTGCCGCTATATACAGCAGCAACTTCTCTTGTGGCTTAGGTGCGACAAGTGTTGGAGTGGAGGACAGGTATCTCTTTAAGTCTGCAGCGCAGCCTCCGCTTCGAGTCCATTTCATTGGACCTGCCTTTTTCAATATTTTGAAAAATGGCAGGTAGGCGCGCTCAACAAACCTAGAGATAAACCTGCTGAGAGCAGCTACGCAACCGGCAAGTCTTCGTACATCCTTGACGCGCTTCGGTGCTTCAATCTGCTCAATGGCCTTGATCTTATCGGGATTGGCTTCAATTCCCCGCTGAGACACGAAGAATCCGAGAAGCTTGCCGGAGGGGACTCCAAACACGCACTTCTCGGGGTTAAGCTTGAGGTTGATCTTGCGCAGATTTGCAAAGGTTTCGTCTAAATCTTGAATCAGAGTTGCCTTGTCTTTGCTCTTGACCACTATGTCATCCATGTAGGCTTCCACATTTCTGTGCATTTGTGGCTCAAAAGCGTCATGGACTACTCTTGCAAATGTTGAACCAGCATTCTTTAAACCAAAAGGCATCCGTACGAAACAGTATGTGCCACATGGGGTAATGAATGCGGTCTTCTCCTCATCCTCTTCTGCCATGAAGATCTGATGGTACCCTGAGTATGCATCAAGAAATGAAAGCAAATCACATCCAGCCGTGGAGTCAACAATCTGGTCGATGCGCGGCAAGGGAAATGGGTCTTTGGGACAAGCTTTATTAACATCGGTAAAGTCGATACAAAGCCTCCATTTCCGCTTGCTTCTTATGCGACTACAGGATTGGCCAACCACGAGGATGGAGCACTCCTCGACAAGGTCTGCTGCTTCCAATTTCTTGATTTCTTCGCAATAAATTCTTGGCGCCCACCGCTCGCTTCGACTTTCGCTTGACGGGCCGCGATGAGGACAGACAGCTAGGTGGTGCTCAATTACTTTCACGGGAACACGGGGATGTCGACGGTTGCCACGCAAACACGCCGGCGTTCGCCCGCAGAAAGCAACGAGCGCGCCTTCCTATTTAGGGTCGAGAGTGGCACTGATGGTGAAGGTACCACCAGTGCCGTCCTCCTTGGCGGACACCTTCTTGGTCTCTGGTGGAGCTGCCATCGTCTTCTTCTTGCACTTGCCGGTGGAGCTCGATGGTGCGTCCTCGACGGTAGCGCAGCACTCCGAAGAGGTGCGCTTGCCGGAGTGGGCATCAGAACTCTTGCCGGACTTGGTCTTCTTCTTCGCCCCGGGAGCTTCAGCGGCAAGTGACTTGCAATCTGTTGCGGCTGCTGCTTCCCGGTAGATCTTGTCGGTGCAGATAAGAGCATCCTTCTTGTCGCCAGGGATGGAGATAACACTTATTGGGCCTGGCATCTTCAGCATGTTGTATGCATAGTGAGAGGCCGCCATTAATTTGGCGAGTGCTGGACGGCCAAGTATTCCATTATAAGGTAATGGAAAATCAGCAACGTCAAAAGTGACCCTCTCAGTCCTGAAGTTCAACTCGCTGCCAAATGTCACCGGCAATGTGATCTTTCCTTTCGGCTTGCTCCTTCCCGGATTGATTCCTTGGAATGTGCCGGTCTCTTCGAGCTCACCATCAGGGATCTGGAGTTTCTGGAGTACCACGGAGGAGATCAGGTTCAAGCCGGCCCCGCCGTCAACTAGCATCTTAGTGACCTTGAGGTTGCGGATAGTTGGTGAAACCAACATCGGCAAGCACCCGACCGCAGTTATGCGATCGGGTGGTCCTCAATATCAAAGATGATAGGCGTCTTTGGACCATTTCGAGGCTTGCGTGACTCGACGGATGGTTCTGCTGCATTGACTTCCCGCATCCACTGCTTGAGTTGGCGGTGTGAAGTATGCAGAGAAGCACCGCCGTCAACGCACAAGACCTCTGTGGCTTTATGAAACTCCTGCTCATCGGTTTCATCATCATCCATATCTTCATCGTCATCGTCATCTTCATCCTTGTCGCGGCCGCGGGGAGGTCTGTCTCCTTGCCGCTGCTTGGCCTTGCCACGGCGTCCTCCCCGGCCGGGGCGTTTCTTGCTGGCTCCTCCAGCACCTTCCTGGGCCTTCTCCTTGTCGCGTCGCTCGTACTCAGCCTTTTGCTGCTCGACAAGCTGCTCGAACTTCTTGCAGCTCTGGAGGTCATGGCCCTTGGTGCGGTGGATCTTGCAGTACTGCTTGTTGGCTCCGTCCTGCTTGTCGGCGACCGCCACAGCCTGGCAGTTGGTGCCCGCGGCAATCTCCTTGCCAGAGCTACCAACTTTGGCTTTCTTGGCGCCACCTCCGTTGCCGGACTGCTCAATGACTAGCACATCTTTGCCTTTCTTCTTCCTGTTGTTTCGCCGCCGGCTCTTCTTTGCCGGGGCTGCCTCTTCGCTATCAGATCCTCCTGCTTCCATATTCTCTCCGGGGAGTTTCCTCCCTTCCTCAGCACGTGCACACTTATCGGCCAGAGCATATAGCTCACTGACGTCTCTGATCTTGCACATCGCCATCTCCTCCGCATCCTGCGGTTCGCGCGCTCGATGGAACGCGCTGATTACCATGGCGGGGTGGACATCTGGGATGTTGTCTTTGTCTGTGGCTGAATCTCTGAATGTACTTGCGAGGGACTCTCCTTCCTTCGGGCGAGCAGATGAAGGTCGCTTTCTTGGCCATGAGGTTTGTGGCCGCCTGTGAAGGCGCCGACAAACTAATGGCATAGGTCTGCCCAGGAGGATATGGAGTTGTCCGGCAAGTGCATGAGCCAGGATCTGACATTGGGCTTGAGTACCAGCGGGAAGTAGTTGGCCAGGATCTTGTCGTCTCGCCCCCCGGCAGCTTGCACCACGATGGTGTAGATGCTGAGGAACTCCGACGGATGCGTCTTGCTGTCGTACTTCTCTGGTACGTCTGGCTTGAAATTCTTCTTGTTGGGCCATTGGACTTGCCGCAGCTCACGAGTGAACGCAGGGCAACCTACCGCGTATGGCAAGTCGCCTGGTTCCCCTGGCGCATGCATGTCGACAGAGGGCCCAGCGCGCTGGTCTGATTGACGTCGCGCTTCTCTTCGGCGCTCGATGCGAGTTCAAGTGTCTTCTTGTTGTCGTTCGTGAAGAACTTGGCGCTGATCGCGACGAGCTCGTGGATCCGATGACGCGGTGGAGTCGCTGTCGAGGTGGATCCGGCGAGTCGGCGATCTTGGCCTTCGGGGCGGAGAGTGCATGGTGGTTGCACCCCCACCGGTTTCGTCGCCACCGGCTCGTGCTTGGCAGTCCTGCCGCGGCAGCGATGTACTTGGTTGCCGCGGAGTGTCGCCATTGGCAAAGCCGATGAGACTCTGAATGGTGGCCCTCCATTCATCGACCTTGTCGGCTGTTGGAGGGTAATCTAGGAGCAGTTGAGCTCTCGCCAAAGCTTCTGCTGGAGTGGTGGGCGGCAGTGGCGAACGGCGCGAGGAGCGGGATATGCTCGGACTTCTAACTACGTTAGAAGGAGCAGTATCCCGTCCAGGCGACCGTGCCTCGCTCGCGCCGGCATGTTGGCGTGCACGCTGGTCTTGAGGACCCCGAGATCCACCAGCTCGATCTTGATCCAACGAGCGTATGGTATTGTGAATACCATGACGATGTCGGTCCCGCGCCTCCTGGGATGGGCGCGGTGCATGTACGGACGCCGAGGTCTGCGCAGCCTTGTCCTTGGACCTGGCAGCACCGTGGACTCCCTCGTCGACGCCCGTTCTTCCGCCGGCGTCTACCCCACCACCCATTTGCTCCGGTGGTGGTGGGATCGACGTGGACGGATCCGCCGCCGCCGAAGCCTTCTTCTTCGGTGGCATGTTGATGAAGAAAACGAAGATCTAGCTTGTGTGAACGCCGGATCAGGTTCACACAACCTCGACGACCCCTACCTGGCGCGCCAAAGATGTCGGGGAAGCTGATCTGAACCACGAACACCTATGGGACCGG
Organism: Aegilops longissima; assembly: GCA_021605205.1. Lineage (NCBI taxonomy): Eukaryota > Viridiplantae > Streptophyta > Magnoliopsida > Poales > Poaceae > Aegilops > Aegilops longissima. The sequence goes on from JAHIAM010000643.1 coordinate 67,634, forward strand.
CGGACCGAGCCCCTTTCGGTTCGGTGGGGGCGGAGATTGCACGAAGAGCAGATCGAGGCGAAGCACACGAGCAATTTACCCAGCTTCGGAGCTCTCCGGAGATATAACACTCCTACTGCTGCATGTTTGAGTGTATTGAGTTCTTGCTAGGGAGCGCTGAGTGCTACAGTACCCTCCAGCTGCTAACGAGACCTAGCGTGGGTGTTTTCTGGCTTCCAACCTTTCGAACCCCCCTCTACGTTGCGCATGGGCCTCCTTTTATATGCTCAAGGGGTCTCCGATAGGTGGCAACGTAGACAAGGGTAAAAATGGAAAAAGAATGCGGTTGGTACAGCTACTTGTACAGTGTATCATACCTAACCCTGACGGCAGGGGACAAAGGCATTAAATGCCCGTCTACGTCGCCCAAACAGTGCAAACAGGGACCGTCAGGGACGCCACCGCTTGCCACAATGGCAATCTTGTCAGTGCCGCTTGCCACCGCGCTCCGCTGGCCGCACGGCCTCTTGCCACGCGCGCCTGGAAAGGTCCCAGGGCGACACGTTGGTGGATGTGCTGGAGCGCAGGAACAGAGTGGTAGTCTGCCGCGGCAAGCGCCTTGCCGCGGTCGTTGTCTTGTCGCGTCTGGAAGCTTGTCGCTCACCGGGCCTTCCCGGCAAGCTCCTCTTGGCGGGGCCTTGTCTCCTAGGTGCCTCGGGTGGCCTTCCCGGCAAGCTCCTCTTGCCGGGGCCTCGTCTCCTTGGCTTGAATACTTTGTTCTTGAATGGCTCCAAAGGAACCACGGAGGACCTTGGCGGTCACCCGGCAAGCCTTGCCGCGGGGTGCTGCAACTGCCCGTGCACAAGTTCGGGATACTAGGGTACCCCTACTCTAGTACACCGACACTCGCTACAATCAATCAAAATACATGCACCAAATGAGAACTAAGAAAAGTATCATACCTTCACATTAGCATTCCTACAAAGTGAGGCATGCCCAAATACAGAGGGGACTTGAAAATTATAGGACAAACAAGAATTGATCTGTGATGAAAGAAATACCTTCAAATAGATGACTCTGATATGCACCGTCTGTCGTTCATTTAGAATAGAAAAGCTGAATAGATGGTGGTTACTTTAAGTCAACTCTGCACTGTGTGAAAGAATATTAGACCAGAGTAAATAATCTCACACTATAACAATTAGAACTATGAGCAATTTGAAGATGTTGTGTTTACACATATTAATCTCAGCCAAGAAATCACTGAAGGTGAAAGCAGTGAACCTTGAAATGCAGCAGAATCAGCCAACCAATTGAAACTGAGGTCTAATTGATCAAGCTAGAGAACCTGCGTTTATTTGAGAGCACAAAGAACAATATCAATAGAAATATAATCTGTAATGCAGATTTGGGGGAAATGGTGGAGGGACAATTGGCAGAAGAGGGAAGACGAGCGACCTGAGTGTCAACCATGGATGTCGTTTAAGGTTTTGCAGAAGCGAGGAGCGAAGAGGGTAGACAGTGGACATTATATGGACGCGAGATTAAAGGAGGAGCGTGAACCGACAACGTAACTGACCCGAACACATCGATTGCCATTACTGGCCTCTTGTAACCGTGATTCAATTACTGAAACGACGGAGTCGAATCGACAACGGACGGTCTGCTGCCCTGGAACTGCCTCGTGGCATCGCCCGGAAGGCCACCTGGTCGGCCGCCCGCCCTGAATCGCTGAGCCTCTCGGCTGGATCGGGGAGACCACGGGACGGCTTTCTTCACCCGCATCCCGCGTCTCCGCCGATCCCCTCGCGCAGCTCGGCCGGCTGGGCCCGGAACCCGCTCCTCCCGTTGATCCCCTTCACGAAGCGCATGGGCGCCTTGCCTCGATCCCGCACCTCCTCCGGTCGATCCAATCGACCTCCACGCATTGGTTGTGGATGGATGAACGCTCATCGGTCGCTCCTCTCTATCTATCCCTCCTAGTCGATGGACCCCTTTAGCGAAGCACACCACTGGACCTGGCTGTAATGGGCCGGCCTAGGCCCAGTTAACCACAGGACGGCGTTTCGGCCTGTGGAGCAGCTGGCCATAGGACAGTAGGCCAAGTTTACCATATATGCGGGACAGATCGCTTTACACGGAGATCCAATGACCAGCAACATCCAGATCGCGAAAACAGACGGCCGAAAACCCAAATCGCTGTGAGGGCTCGCTTTAGGTGCGGTTATACTGTCCTTAATTACTAGGGGGATTTTGCATGCTGAAAAAAAAGTCAAAAAAATAGGTTGGGGATCTTTCCATCTCCAACCGCTACCTAGCGTAGCCGATGCACATCTAGCCTTGTCACGTGAGATTTGCCGGAGTAAAATGCACTGATAGTCATTGGACTTATCGTATACGCTCACTTTGGTCACTGTACTCAGGAATACGATCAATACGGTCACTATATACGTGTTGAAGAGATTATACGGTCACTGCCAAATCGTATAGCTCCGTATTTCATCTATTTGACCAGTCAAACAACCTTGTCAGCTTGTTTTATGTGGGTCCTACATGTCAGTGGGTGGGCGTTTTTTTTCTCAGCCTATGTGGGTCCTACCTGTCAGTGGGTGGGAGAAATAAGCAAAGCAAAAATAAAATTACACACGAATGAAGATTCGAACCCCAGAGCTCTCACGCATGTGCGAGCCGCCTAACCAGCTGTGTGCTTTAGCTAGTGCAAACATTTACCTGTTGCATGGAAACTGTCACGTGAGTTAAAAGCTTTCAGTAGTTGAAATATATACGTGTTGAGTTAAAAGTTTCCAATATATAGGTGTTGAGGGTTTTTTTATATACGTGTTGAGTTAAATGCTCCCAGTAGTTCACTAGTCACATGACAACTTCCAGCTTCTGTTGAAGTAGTTGAGTAATGAACTAAGTACCGCAGTTAAGCGCGTGAAGCATGCGTGGATCAGTCGTGCAGCGATGCAGCTACCTAGCTCCTACTTGACGAGATTCCATTTTTTTATTCCATTTCAACAAACAGGCGAGGCATTGAGAAGTAGCTATGCGCATGGCATGTGACGAACGAGATGGATCAATGGGGGTGGACGGACGCGCTCCGTCTCAGATTCAGAGATAATGCTAGTACTCCTTAATAAGAAGAGCTAGTTGTTAATCAGTTCATAAGTACTTCATTTGTTTAGACTCCTGCGTGAGGCGCGAGCCGATCCATGCAAACTGTAAATCGTCGTATAGCTGCCATCGTTGGATCGGCATTTAACTAAGCTCCGCCGGTTCGCCCGGTCGTTGATCGTTGAAAGGAAACTTAAAGCAATGTAACCACAAAGTGACACTGGTGCAGCTGGTTAGCCTACTGGCACTGGAGCATGTGGTCTCGCGTTATAATCACCTCAACATGTATATAGTGACCGTATTAACTGTATTCCTGAGTACAGTGACCAAAGTAAGCGTATACGATAAGTCCAATGACCATCAGTGCATTTTACTCGATTTGCCGCCTAGATACTCATCCCCATCTCACACCATTGTTGCAGATGTCCGCTGCCACTACTGGAAAATGATTATAGGTGGACCGTTACAAGTCACTGGTAATCTGGCCACTTATATTTGACAAGCGCCAGTTTGTGCGGCCATTGGTAACATCGACCCATATTAGCCGTGGGCCAAAATTATCAGTGTGGAGGCGGGCGACTGGACGGGAGGCGTTGAGGATGGGCAGGCGAGACGGAGGCGCAGCGTTCTTCAGGTGGCAACTTCAGGATGCAGCAGCTTCCCCAGCAACAACGACCACCGCGACCAAGACGGAGATGATCAGGGCAACCGTGGTGGCCGCTCCTGGAAAGAAACTCTCCTGGGGCGTGGCCGTCAGTCCAGGAGCAAGGCGCCCCTTGAAGACGCGCCAAGGCACCGGAGCAGGACCCCGACGTCGCGCCAGCACAGGGAGGGAGGCAGGGGCGATCCATGGAGCGCGTTGCTTCCCCGCCCGCTCCAGCTACAGCCCTGCGCGCCACCCCGCCGCTTCCTCTGGCGCCAAGGCCAGCTCCAGTCCAGGACCCAATCATGGCCTTCTTCTCCGACTCGGAAGGGCGTTCCCACCGCCGCCGCGCTCTGACGTCATGTAGCTGGAGTTCGAGAATGCCATGCTAGAAGCCCGCTGGATTTCGACAACGACGATAGGCTGCATGTAGTTGATCCACCTGCCCAGAAGAAGCCGCAGGCAGAAGAAGCACTCCCCCTCAGCCTGCTCCCTGGCGTGCTGCCATGCATCGCCCTGCCCACCCCTCCTGCCACAGTCCAGCTCCAAGTCGCTGCGGTAACGCAGCAGGTCAACCACCTGAACATCATTGCTGACGAACACCCAAGGCTCTTCACCAGCATACCAGCTCCCCTCCTGGCCACCCCAAAGCCGCCACGCTCATCTGCACCACCCAAGACCAGAGCCACCTCAGCACCATCCAGACGCAGCGCAAGACAGGCGGCAACAAACAGCTCCGTCCCGGTGTCACAGCGAGCTGCCCTGCGCATAGTACAGGAGCTCGGGATGATGGGACCGAAGGACAAGATGACACCTAAAGCTGTTGCGGCACTGATCAAGCGTTTTGACGAGCCGCTGTCCGAGGCAGATATCGAAGCAATCGCACGCCTCACCAGCCTCGACGTTGAAGCTCTGAAGGTTGCAGCGGCCATGGCTGGCCCTGAAGGCGCTGCCCTGGTGGCAGAGTAGTTTCAAATGTTAGTTCCTATTTGTAGTCTTCGTCGACGGCTGGCCCTAAGCCAGTTAGAGTTAGGTTGCATTTCCATGTTTAGTGCTAAGGTAGTGAGGACGGCTAGACGACGGTGGGGTTTTGGGCTTATTGGTGGCCATCGTCGCCCCCAGGAGAGCTTGTTGGTGTATTGTTTCCATCTTAATAGAAATGTTAGTCGACGGAGAATTGCTTGGTGTTTCCATGAGTAGTCATTGCTGCAATATTTTGTCCTGGAATGTAAGAGGCCTCAACGCTCCGGCTAAGCGTACGACGATCAGTGAAGTCGCCGTTGCGCAGAGCAGCAATTCTAACTCTGCAAGAGAAAAAGATCGAGCAATGGACTACTCAGATCGCCAAAGAGGTTGGTGGAGCATCCCTCCAGGGGTGTGTAGTGCTCCCGGCAATGGGGACGAGAGGAGGTGCGGCCATTTTCTGGAACAAGGACATTGTTTGGTCTCTTCCCATGCCATTGGCAGATTCTCGATCACGACCAGGGTTACAGAGCTGGGAAGAAGCGAGCAGTTCTGGTTGACAACTGTGTATGGACCAAATGACGACGCTCTCAAGGAAGATTTCCTGCAGGAGCTTGCTGCCTCTGCCCCACCCCTGGGCGAGTCGTGGCTGATCACGGGAGATTTCAACATGATTTACGAAGCAAGAGACAAGAGCAACTTAAACCTGAGAAGAAGGATCATGGGAAGATTCAGAAAAGCGTTAGACTTTGCAGGGTTAAAGGAGATCAAGTGCAGCAACAGGAGGTTTACATGGAGCAATGAAAGAGAGAAACCGGTGTTCAGTAGCATCGACAAGTTCTTTTGCAATGTAGAGTGGGAAACATCTCATGATGGTTTCTTCTTAAGTGTTGCAGCCACGTCATTCTCAGATCACTGCCTCTATTGCTCTCCCACGCTGCAACCCGCCAAGACCAGCAAGGTTCAAGTTTGAAATTTTTTGCCCCAGTTCCAACACTATAAGGAGACGGTGCAGCATGCCTGGAACAGGCCGGTAAATCATTCCTGCCCATTCATTAGGCTCAAGATAAAAATGCAGAGAACAGCAAAGGACCTAAGAATATGGAGCAAAACTCTATTCGGCAAGGTTAAGCTGCAACTCCACATAGCGCACGAGGTGATCCTGAGATCGGATATTGCCCAGGAGAAGCGACAGTTATCAACGACTGAATTCTCCCTAAGAAAAAAGCTCAAGAACAGAGTTTTGGGGTTGGCTGCGATTGAGAGAGCGAGGAAAAGACAAGCCTCAAGAGTAACCTGGCTGCGAGCAGGCGACGCGAGCACAAAGTTTTTTCATGCCAAATACAATGCCAGAAAAAGGAGAAACTACATACACTCAATCACATCTCAGGAGGGAGGGGTGCTGACAGAGCATGCGGAAAAAGCTGAAGAAATTAGGAAGCAATTCACGGCCCTCCTAGGATCGAGAGAGCAGCGACATCACACAATCAATTGGGCTGCTTTGCAAATGCCAAGGATCGAGGTTGGAGGCCTGGATAATCCTTTCTCTAAAGAGGAAGTTTGGAAAGCGGTTGTGGCCTCTCCGGCAGAAAAAGCACCAAGGCCGGACGGTTTTACTGGCAAATTTTTCAGAGCAAGCTGGGACACAGTCAAGGACGATGTGATGGCTGTTTTCAACAAGTTTTACCACCTTGCAGGGGAAAACTTTGAGGAGATCAACAAGGCTTTCATAACTCTTATACCCAAAAAAGAAGAAGCCTATGAAGTCAAGCACTTCAGACCAATTAGCCTAATCAGCTCGGTTGCAAAGCTGGTTGCAAAGGTTCTGTCTATGAGATTAGCTAAGGCTATCCCAGATATCATCTCATCAGCTCAATCGGCTTTCCAGAAGGGCAAGTGCATCCACGACAACTACTTGTATGTCCAAGGAAATGTGAGATCATTGCAGCGAAGAAAAAAGCCAGCCCTGCTCTTCAAGCTAGACATTCAAAAAGCGTTTGATAGTATATCTTGGGATTACCTTTTGGAGGTGCTGCAGAGATTAGGTTTTAGCGCTAGATGGAGAGAATGGGTGGCAATGCTGCTGTCCACGGCTACATCTTCCTATCTGCTAAACGGAGATGCCGGCCTCCCGATCATGCACAAGAAAGGTCTACGGCAGGGTGACCCGCTCTCACCATTGCTTTTCATCATCGCAATAGACCCCCTGCACCGTCTCCTTGCCGCTGCGACTGCTCAGGGTATCTTAGACCCTCTCCCAGGGAGGGGGACGAGCATGAGAGTAAGTCTCTACGCCGATGACGCCGTGATCTTCGCAAACCCAACCAGAAGGGAGGTGCAAACTTTGCTTCAAATTCTACACCTTTTCGGCGACGCAACAGGCCTTAGACTGAACCAGGAGAAATCGTCAGTAGCCCCAATTAGGTGTGAAGGCATAAACCTCTCGGAGGTGCTGCAGGATTTTAGGGGAAAAATTGTAGACTTCCCGATGACTTATCTGGGTTTGCCCATCTCTTCACGTAGGATTAGGCTAGTGCATCTTCAGTTCATTTTAGATAGGATTAGGGCTAGGCTTGCTGGATGGAAAGGTAGGCTTATGAACATCGCCGGTAGACGAGTTTTAGTTCGCAGCGTGCTCTCCGCAATGCCAACTTTTGCTCTAACAGCACTACGGCCACCAAAGAAGTTGCTAAAAGAGATTGACAAGGCAAGACGACGATTTCTGTGGGCACAAGAGAGTGAGGCAACAGGTGCAGCATGCAAGGTTAGCTGGAAAACGGTTTGCACTCCAACGGAGAAAGGAGGCGCAGGAATCCCAGACCTGCAGTGCATGAGCGAGCCCTTCGTCTACGCTGGTTATGGCTGGCCTGGACGCAGCCAAATAGCCCCTGGACGTGCTTCCCAACGCCATGCGATCAAGGGGACAAGGATTTATTTGCCAAGGCTACGAAATTCACCATTGGGGACGGCAAGAAAGCAAGGTTTTGGACCTGCTGCTGGCTAGGGAACGAGCCGCTGTGCACCTCCTTCCCTCGGCTATACAAGCAATCAAACAGAAAGTCACGATCGATTGCTGCGGCACTCCTTGATCACCAATGGATTAAGGACCTTCAGAGCGGGGCTGGGAAACTACTATCACCGATTTCGTCAGGATGGCGCAAAGGATCGAGCACATGGACAGTTGCTGCAGGGCCAAGCGGAGGACACAATTCTTTGGACTGCTAGCAGCAAGGGAGTCTATACAGCTAAATCAGCGTACAAGCTGCAGTATCAAAACACGCCCCCATGGAGATGAACAGCTTAATCTGGAAAGTTTGGGCCCCCAGGAAAATTAAGCTCTTTGCGTGGCTGCTCCACCTTGACAGGCTCTGGTGTAATGATCGGCTACAAAGGAGGCAATGGCCAAATTCCTACTTCTGCCAATTGTGCCTTAGAAACCTGGAATCTTCAACCCACCTGTTCTGGAACTGCTCGGTCTCGCGTGCAGTCTGGGCGGGGGCAGCAAACTGGAGGCACTGCTCTTCACTTCGACCGACAGAGCAACAGCAAGACAACACTAAAACAGCAGTATCCACTATCGTCACCAAGGCAAAAAAGGAGGAAAAGAAAGGTGTCAAAACAATGATTATGGCAGTAACCTGGGAGCTGTGGAATGAGAGGAACAACTGCACTTTCAGGGAGAAGACAGCCTGCCCAAATGACATCCTCGCGGCCATACGACGCACAATGAAGCAGTGGCGACTCGCGGGAGCGAAAGATATTGAGACCCCCTTCGGGGACATACTTGCGAGATAGTTGCGACATAGAGCTTTTAGAAACCAACAGGGGGGTACCTCAACACCTCCCTGCTCCCCTCTTCTCTTTTCTTTCATGTTCTTGATCGCTTGATCACAATTTGTAACCCACTCTCTTCTGCTCAATCTAATGAAGCCAGCAAATGCTGGATCTTTCAAAAAAAAATTATCAGTGTGCTCCAGATTACAAAATGATACACGGCGCACAATCCATTTTGCACTACCGGTTTACTGGGCCGGGTTTTCTGCAGGTTTTTCTTTTTTGCACAAGTTTTTCTATTTGGTAATGCGTTTTTTCCCTTCCTCTTTCTCTTTTTGTTTTTACTTTTACGTCTCTTTTTTTGCGTTCATGTTTTAGTTCTATTTTCATTTTAAAATAATGACCTATTCTCATTTTCACAATTTTTTTAAGTTTGCAAACTTTTCTTCAAATTTGCAAAGATTTTTAAAATCCATGAACTTTTTTTAATCCAAAAAATTTGTGAACTTTTTTTCAAATCCTTGAGTTTTTTCAAATCTATGAAATTTTCTTTTGAATACACAAAATTTATGAACTTTTTGAAAATTCATGAATGTTTTCGAAATCTATGAATTCTTTTCAAATTTGTGCACATTTTGTGTGTTCATTCTTTATCTCTATTTTTATTTTATTATTTTAAAATAATGAACGGTTTTCATTTTCGTGAAATTTGTGAACTTCACTTCAAATTTGCATTTTTTTCAATCCATGAACTTTTTTTTGAATCCACAAAATTTGTAAAATATTTTCAAAACAATGAACTTTTTTTAATCCATGAAATCTGCGAACTGTTTAAAAATTCATGAATATTTTCGAAAGCTATGGACTCTTTTCAAATTTGTGGACATTTTTTAAATCCATGAACCTTTTTCAAATTTACGAACATTTCCCAAATCCATGAACTTTATTTCAAGTCCATAAACATTTTTCAAATTCATGATTTTTTTTATTTCATGAACTTATTTTAAATCCTTGTACAGTTTTTCAAATTCATGAACATTTCATAAACCCATGAACTATTTATGATTTTTCTAAGACAGTAGACCACCAGAGAGCAAACTTTTTTTAACCACGAACACTTTAGATGAATGGGCAGCAAGCAAGAGAGCATTCTTTTTTAGGCAAGCGAACGTGCAAGCGATTTATCGGGCTGGCCCACGCGGGCAACGACCTGCGCACCGTTGTGTAATCTGGCTTGTTAAGCGCTGACAACGCTCTCCAAACCCGCGCCCGTCACTGATACTTGAGTTACGAGGGGCGTGCTGAAATTTGTGCCTTGGTGTTTTCTGGCCCGTGGTTATTCTAGCCTAAAATATCAGTGCCTGGTATGTATAGTTACCCGCCACTAGTAACTCAAGTACCAATGAGGAGTGTGTTTGTGCCCGCCATTGGTAATTTGAGGAGTGAATAAAGTTTGATCACATGTAATCATGTGTGTGTGTGTGTCTTGGCAGCAGGTATGCGTGTGTGTCGCGTCTTGGCGTGCGTGTGTGAATAAAGTTTTAAAGTCAACCGAGGAAGGGGAGGTGGCTTTGCATGCAACAACTTGTTTGAAAAATTCTCAGAATATTACCACACCATGCCAAATTTTCTGATTTTTGGCTTCATTTGAATTATTAAGAATTAAAATGATAATAACTACCATGTTGGTGCCTGAGTCTTGGCCACCTAGTGTCTGATACTCCACTTATTTTCTTGCATAAGGCATATAAACATACACTATAGACAACCAATAGGATTGTCAGCCCATTTCTGGCGATTATGTACATGCAATTCAAATTGGAGTTATATCAACTAAATGGCTAGAATGTATTTAAAGGATTAAATATAGCAAATGGATCACGAAAAATGTCAACATTTGACATGATAAAAAAATGTAGGACCACCAACAAAGCATCGATCGTTCCACATGCAAACCTAGCTCGTTCCTTCCCGGAAAGTTTCTTCGTGGGAGATAGTCCGATTTGTAAGCAGTCTATGTGACAACTTTTCTAAAATATTCTCCAACTTTTAGCACACATATAGCAGTCATATCATGACACCATATCAAGTTTCCTGATTTTTGGATTTTATTTGAAATTTTCAAAATTAAAATGTCAATAACCACCACGTTTGTCGTGGTTTTGTCACGGCAAATGTCCTCGTGAGAGAACTAAGTCGCCCATCGCTCTTAGGCGATCGCTTGAACGGGGTTGATCGGGAACGAGAGACGCGAGTCCACCTAGGTTCGGTCCTTCACGATGGAGGTAAAAGCCTACATCATACTTCATTGCTATTGATGATGATGATCTCGATTACAAGGGTGCTCTTTTGCTACCTCTATCACGAGAGCTATTAATTTGTATGTCTCAAACTTGTCTGTCTTGGGGTGCCTTGCCCCTCCTTATATAAGTTGAAGGGGCCGGCTTATATGTAGAGTCTTAGTAGGACTACAACTAGGGAAAATTCGAATCTGAGCCCGAGCTCATCTGCACCTGCGCTCACGAAAAAAAATCAAAATAAATACTAAAAAAATTCAAAAAATTCAAAAAATAAATTTTTTTTTGACTGTGAACTGTGGGGTAAAACCCCCACAGCATATCAAAACTTTATTAAAGCCAGACAACAGTTACAACAACATGATTACAAGAGGTAACCGAAAGGAGAGGAGAAAAACAAAATAAAATAATTTGGGTGGTGGACAATTTGATGCGTGAGGTACGCTCCAATTTTCAAAACATTTGGACTTCTGTGCAGCTCTCAGCAAAAAAGACAAATCAGAGGTCTGTAAAAATGTGTACTGTTCATATACTGTTCTGCTTTGATTTGTCTTTTTTGCTGAGAGCTGCACAGAAGTCCAAATGTTTTGGAAATTGGAGCGTACCTCACGCATCAAATTGTCTACCACCCAAATTGTTTTGGAATTTTTTGAATTTTTCTGAATTTTTTACGAATTGTTTTTTGACCGGGTGCAGATGCACCCGGACACCGAAACGCCGTTCTCTACAACTAGTCTCTTTTCTATTACAAGCTGGATATTAGTCCGGGTCTTATTCGAACGGTCCAAAGCGGGCCTATTGGGCCACCTCCATGTTAGGCCACGTTCAGGCACCCGTATTCTCTTTCGCACCAATCAAACCAGGCGGGGTCTTTCATCGGCCAGGTCTCATTTCCCTCGCCGGGTCCTTCCAGGCTCCCGGCCTATGGAGATCTGGCCCGTATGGCGCCTTGGACAACCCGGGCAAGGGCCTTCTAGTATAGCCGGGTCATGTCTTGGACTGCCGCGTCTAGCTGCGGGTAATACCCCGGACAACGTTGGTATCGGTGTCTCAACCACCCGATTCCTCGAACTGCTCTCATTTCCTTACATAAGGCCTAACCATAGAGTAAGGGCCACCAATTAGGTTTTCAATCCATTTTTGGCAATTATTTTATGTACATGTCGTTCAAATTTAAATTATATTCATTAAATGCCTATATGCATGAATATTTTAAGTACAACAAGCAAACTCGTGAAATTTCAAATTTTCACATGATACATATAACTGCGTGAAAAAATATTAAAGGCCAACCGAAGAAGTAGCAGTCATTTCACATCCAAACCTGACCTTGTTTCGTCTCGAAACCTAATTTCTTCCTCGAAGTTGGTCCAGTTTGTAAGCAGTCCATGTGACAACATTTGTGAAACATTCTCAAAATTTTGTCGAAGCCTTTAGTAGACATATCATGATATGTCACGATGCCAAACTCTTAGGATTTCTGTGCTTCATTTGATTTTATGAGAATAAAAGGGCAACTGGTGTATGGGACAAAGCCCTTTTCTTGCCGGCATTTTGCGCAGGGGGTGCGAGGTGAAGAGTCACAGTAATTTAGTAAATAATAGTGAAAATAATAAAAGAAATAACGGTAGCCGATACTCGCGCCACTTGTACTTGGGTCAATCATGCGTGGTCGAAATATTGTGTTCTGATTGGTCGATCCTAGCATCCCAGATCGCCTTGGTCTACTCCTCTTTATTCTCCCTTCTCTTTTCTTCTCTTCTCCTCCTATTATCTTATCCTCCTTCTCCACCGACAGATGCGTCCCCCACCTCTCCCTATAGCTAACCAGTCTATGTCTGATGTCTACTACACTACTTATTCTAGACTCGTGTTGGGCCTATAAATGCAGAGTTTTGTAGGACAATAGCAATTTTCCCTCAAGTGGATGACCTAAGATTTATCAATTCGTGGGACGCGTAGGATGAAGATGGTCTCTTTCAAACAAACCTGTAATAAAATACAAGAAATCTCTTGTGTCCCCAACACACCCAATACAATGGTAAATTGTATAGGTGCACTAGTTCAGCAAAGAGATGGTGATACAAGTGTAGTATTGATAGTAGATATAGGTTTTTCTAATCTGAAAATATAAAAATAACAAGGTAGCAAGTGATAAAATGGAGCACAAACGGTATTTCAATGCTTAGAAACAAGGCCTAGGGTTCATACTTTCACTAGTGCAATCTCCCAGCAGTGCTAACATAATTGAACCATATAACCATCCCTCAACGTGCGATAAAGAATCACTCCAAAGTTCTTATCTAGTGGAGAACATAAGAAGAAATTGTTCGTAGGTTATGAAACCACCTCGAAGTTATCCTTTCTGATCAATCTATCGAGCTATTCCTATAAGTATCACAAACAGCCCAAGAGTTCATACTAAAATAACACCATATGATACGCATCAACCAACTCTAATGTCACCTAGGTCACCACAAGTATCCGTGGGTCATTTATACAATACGCATCAAACAGCTTTAGATTCATAATATTCAATCCAACACAAAGAACTTCAAAGCGTGCCTCAAGATTTCTACCGGGGAAAGTGGGATGAAAACATGCATCAACCCCTATGCATAGATTACGCCATTGTCACCTAGGGAATCCGCGAGTTGAATGCCAAAACATACATCAAGTGAATCAATATAGTACCCCATTGTCACCACGAGTATCCATATGCAAGACATACATCAAGTGTTCTCAAATCCACAAAAGTATTCAATCCGCTAATAGTGAAACCTCAAAGGTAAAAACTCAATTCATCACAACAACATAGAGAGGGGGAAACACCATATGATCCAACTATATTAACAAAGCTCGCGGTACATCAAGATCGTGCCAAATCAAGAACACGAGATAGAGATTAAACACATAGCTACTAGTACATACCCTAAGCCCCGAGGGTGAACTACTCTCTCCTCATCATGGTGGCCACCGGGATGATGAAGATGGCCACCGGTGATGATTTCCCCCTCTGGCGGGGTACCGGAACAGGGCTCCAGATGGTATTTCGAAGGTACAGAGGCGTGCGGCGACGGAGTCCAAGTTCTAGGGTTATTTCTGGTGGTTTATCTATTTATAGGATTTTTTGGCGTTGGTCTCATGCTAAGATGGCCTAGAGGGAGCCCACCACCCACCAGCGCACCATTACCCCCCCCCCCCCCCTAGGAGCGCCCTGATGGGCGGTGGCCACCTCGTGACTCTTCTGGCCTTCCCACGAAGATTCTAGTGTCTTTTTTTCTCCCAAAAAATCGTCAAAAATTTCGCTGCTTTTGGGGAACTTTGATTTTAGCAAACCATTGTAGTTCTGCTGAAAACAGTGTCAATCCAGGTTAGTCTCATTTAAATCATATAAAATTGCACCCAACCCATATAAAATTGTTGTAAACATAGCATGAATACTTCATAAATTATAGATGCATTGGAGACGTATAAGCATCCCCAAGCTTAATTCCTACTCGTCCTCGAGTAGGTAAATGGTAAAAGAAATAATTTATGAAGTCTGAATGCTAGTATAGTGCATAAGTTTGATCAATGATAATTTCGATCACTTTTTCTAGCATAACAAAACAGTAGCTCATCTCATAAAACTTCTCATGATCAAGTAGCAAGCTATTCACATGTTAAAGTATAGACCATAGACTTTCTTGAAAACTAACAAACTATGTTCTCAGTCATCAAACAATTGCAATTCATCTTATTTTTAGAAAGGGTCTATGTAAGAGCTTTGATTTTAGCAAATTCCACATACTCAAGTATCATATAGTCTTCCATGATTTCTAACACTCAATGCATATTTTTACAACAAATAGTATCCATCAAACACAAAGTAAGATAGGGGCTTAATATTTCGCCTCCCAACTTATTTATCATAGAGATAATTGTCAACAATAATAACTCATGATCACCTATATTCAACTGGATATGTGTGTCTGGATCTTTCGCCACCACATGATGCTTGCAAAGAGAAAAAGATAGAAATGGAATAGAGAAGAACACTATTGACTCTAGCATAAAAAGTAAATACATAAAAGTAAAAGATAGGCCCTTCACAGAGGGAAGCAGAGGTTGTCATGCGCTTTTTATTTTTGGATGCGCGAGCTCTTAATGCAAAGGAATGTCACGTTATATTGGCCCTTGTGATGGCAACCTTTATTATGCAGTCCGTCGCTTTTATTTCTTTACCATCACAAGTTCGTACAACGCTTATTTTCCCTTACAATAAAAGATCGTACATATTTAGAAGAAATTTTTATTGCCTTGTGCACCGATGACAACTTACTTGAAGGATCTTATTCGATCCATAGGTAGGTATACTAGACTCTTGTGACATGAAACTGGGTTTAAGGGTTTTTGATGCACAAGTAGAGATAGTGCGGATTTTGGCTAGCAAAGATATTGGGCAAGCACCACATGTTAGAGGATCCATGACAATATAACTTCTATGTGAATATAAACAAACATAACTCATTATGTTGTCTTCCTTGTCCAACATCAACTACTTGATCAAGTTTGAAAATAATTAATGGGGGCTCACAATCATAGAAGATGTCCAAGATAGTATATTCATATGTGAAATCTCTCTTCCCTCAATATTCTTTCATGAATTGTTCAAGTGACCAATGTTGTGTTTGTTAGCTTTCAATAAATTTTACCACCTATACTTCTTATATGTGAAGTCATTACTCCCCATGGGACAAGCA
The DNA here is from genome assembly GCA_021605205.1 of Aegilops longissima. NCBI lineage: Eukaryota > Viridiplantae > Streptophyta > Magnoliopsida > Poales > Poaceae > Aegilops > Aegilops longissima. The sequence continues at coordinate 83,152 of JAHIAM010000643.1, forward strand.
TATGAAGCACATATAATTTAAACTTTATGATATTCAATTCATTCAACAATTTACTCTTAGGATATAAGTGAAGCACAAGAGTAAATGACAAACTGCTCGAAAAAGATATAAGTGAAGATCAAGTGAGTAGTTAATAATTAAGTAGCTATGTGAGGACTCTCTCTCATTTAAGAATTTCATATCTCAATATTTTAATCAAACAACAAGCAAAATAAACTAAAATGGCATTCCAAGAATAGCACACATCATGTGAAGAAGCAAAAAACTAAGGCTCAACCGAGACTAACCGATAGTTGTTGATGAAGAAAGGTGGGATGCCTACCAGGGCATCCTCGAGCACCGTCTTGCGTTGATTATTCTTCCAAAAATTCACATACATTCCAAAATAAATCTTCGTAAAGTTTTGTCGCGTTTGGACTTCGTTTGATATGGATATTCTGCGAAACAAAAAACATGCAACAAATAGGAACTGGCACTGGGCACTGGATCAATATGTTAGTCCAATAATCATATAAATTGTTGCCAAAAGTATGTGAAAGTTGTATAATATTGGCATGGAACAATAAAAAATTATAGATACGATGGAGACGTATCAGGCACAAGGGTGTGGCCACCCTCAATGGCTGCTGGATCCAGCCGTGGACACCGACAACGACGCTGGGGCTCGTCGGAAGTGAATGGCTACAACGATATTGGGATCGTCGGCGGTGCTTGATAGAACATCAATTAGGATACAACAACTATGACATGGACGTATTTATTCCCATAAACCTTAGCGGTGGGGAGCACAAAACTACGCTCGTGATTGGCAACCTAAGTACCAGTGGCGTGCCCAAAGTAGTACCGGTGGAGGGTGCTACTTCAGGCCCACGACCGTAAGCTCATCGCCATCATTGCATCCCATAGATCTTTTTCGTCACCTATGTCGCACCACGATCACCCAAGGAACCACCATCGTCGTGCTCATGAGCTCTGCATTGCCTTTGTTGGCCCATGATGATTAGTCAAACCGCCTCTCGAGTTGTATGAAGGGATGAAGGGAAAGGATGACATGCCTCAAATACCTGCACTGCCTTTGTCCTTCACTGTCGTCGGCTACCAATGGAGCCTTTTCGCCACCATGCTGTTCATCCTCGTGCTCCTTCTCATCGATTCCCGCCTTCCTGCGTCATCTCTCTGCCTTCCGAGCTACACCAAACCCCAATGGTTGCCGCCACAAGCCCTCCGCACCATTGCCCCAAGGGCTACTTTCTTCCTCTGTTAGGCCAACAACAAGCTAGGCGTGTGCAGAATGAAGGTGGTGCCCATGTTCTCCGTCGTAGCCCGTGGAAGCATATAGATGTGCGAGGATTGTTAGCCTTGTGCTCATCCAATTTTTTCAAGTATTACTCGAAATTAACTTTTGTTCATGCTAGAAAAAGAAACGAGGTTGCCTCCTAACATGCTAAAAATTCTTACCGCTAAATGGTATTATTTGAAAATATGTTGTTGTGTTATTACTCCATATTTTGTGCAAAATTAATATTAAAATGGGTCAGACCGTGTTACCCAATGGGACATGAGGCCAGTCACCATAGATCATTGGGTCGACTCCATGTCCCTGGACAAAGCGGAGGGGCCAAACGAGTGTTAGGTCTAGAGAGGGCCGACCCATTCTCATCCTTACTCATGTAAACACCTCCATGTAAAAGTGGTTTTATGGGATGTTTATATAATAGGGGCAGTTGTCTAGTTTCAGGTCCAGAGAGGGCTGACCCATTATCATCCTTACTCATGTAAACACCTCCATGTAGAAGTGGTTTTATGGGGTGTTTATATAATAGAGGAAGTTGTCTAGTGACATCTTTTTCCAATTCTGTAAGCATCTTCTCCAAACATATACTTTTTCTATTTTTCATTAAACAAGTCTAGCTAATGGCCTAGGGTCTTCAAGTCATTGACACGTGCAATGTTGGCCGTCACCATCCCACAAGTGGCACGATGCCACGGGAAGGTGCGGCATGAAACTTCAGACGGTTGTCGCCCGCCTAAATTTTAGGTGAAGAGCCATCTCTTAGTACATGTGCGGGAAGTTCGGGGAAATTGGAGGGCATTTTTTTAGTGCACTCTCTCTAAACAGTAGTTTTTTATGGATAGCAGAGTTGCTGGAGAGCATAAGACTATGTCTAACCAGCTGTGTGCACAACTTCTATCACATCCATATAGGAGCCATGCCATGCACATCCCCATTCTCTCTCTTCTCTCTCCCAAACAAATCCACCCTTTTATTCCACTTTTTCCTATTTAAACCATTTATATCTTTAAAACCAACATTCTGATTTTTCAAATTTTATATATTTGAACCCCTGGCGCAAAGGCCTTTAGAATAGTACCAATCTTAGATATACACTACTAGGGAAAACGCTATACACAGAGGTATAGCAGTAGCGTTGGTCAAAACTCGGCGCTAGCGCTACTTAGTAGTAGCGCTTGTTGCAAAACCACGCTACAATCATTATTTTAGCAGCAGCGCGTCTTCACAGAAAAGCGCTACTACTAAAATTCTCTCACTAGTGCCGGTAGGCTAGGAATAGTAGCAGCGCTTCTCCCAGAAGCACGCTACTGCTAAAAACGTTGTAGCAGCGCGTTTCTTCTTTACAGCGCTACTGCTATGTAAAAGAAAATAAATAGAAAAATAAGTAGAAAAGTAAATGAAAATGAAAGAAATAGAAAAAGGAGAAATGAAAAAAAAGAAAATATAAAGAAAACAAAAGAAAAAGAAAAAGAAAACAGAAAGGTTAGCTTCAGTAGCGTTTCTCGAAGCGCTATAGCTATCTTAGCTATAGCGTTTCAGCAAAAGCGCTGCTGCTAGTTTGACTCAAATCCCCGGCCCTGGCTCAAAATTTCGCTAAGTCCTTTCCCCCCCTCTCTCCCCCTGTCCCCCAATTGCTCCATCGCCGTTGTTGCCTGCCGCCGACCACCACCGCCCCCCGCCCGAGGCCGCCGACCACACCGCCGCCCGAGGCTGCCCCTCGACCTTACAGCCGCCCGAGGCCGTCGTCGACCTCCACCGCCTCCTCGAGATCGCCGCTGCCGCCCTCGACCTCACGCATGCTGCCCGAGCAGAGCCTTCCCTCGCCGCCGACCGAAGGCTATGCCTCTCCTGTCCCTACCCTCCTATTTCTCTCTGCTAGGGCAATATATATATATATATATATATATATATATATATATATATATATAGGACAAATGTTTCCTACAAGCAGTGGTAGTTACCACCACTTGCGTTTTGTATGTTGTATGTAGTATCTGTCGAAACCGAGAGTATGTACGTCTAGTATGTAGTATATAATAATGATTAGGTAGTATATATACTAATTTTTAGGTAGTATGTACCATTTTTTGAGTATGTTCTTTTTTATGTATAAATATGTACGTATTTCACAAATATAAAAAATTATGGGCTCATATGCAATTTTTCATGTAACTTGCTTTGAAATATCTTAGATATATTATACGAACATATTTAAAATAATAAAATAGTATATATAGTACCACATGGTAATATATGAGACATGTGGGGTAACTACCACCAGGTGGTAGGATGGATTTTCCTATATATATATATATATATATATATATATATATATATATATATATATATATATATATATATATATGTGTGTGTTGATACTGTATTGATGTTCATATGAACCCTAGGTGTTCATATGAACCCTAGATTTTTTAGGGCAGTAGGCATTTTATAGCATTTAGGAAAAATGATTTGCAATTTTTAGGAAATTAGCTAGGGCAATTTTATGAAAATTCCTAAACAGTAATTCCATTTAGCTTTAAACTAATAGAGGGTATATAAATAATAGTAGCATTTAGATTTAAATTAACAGAGGGTATAAACAAAAACACTTAGCTATAAAAAATATTTTGACTACGGACCTGAATTTGTTCCAAATTTCATTCAAATGAAATTTGAATTATTTGGACTATGGACCTGAATATTTTTGAAGAAATTGGGTGTAGGTACTAAGGTCTTGCTGTGGAAATTCTGGTGAGGTCAAAAGGGTTAGAGAAAATGTAGTTCCTAGACTTTTAGCTTTAGACAAAAAAATAAAAGTATTTAGCTATAAATAAAAAACAGTAGCTATGGCATTTAGCTATAAACAAAAAATAGAATTGTTTTTCTTTTCAAAAACTTGGTCAAACAGAACAGTAGCTATAAATACTTTTAGCTTTAGACAAAAAACAAAAGTATTTAGCTATAAATAAAAAATAGTAGCTATGGCATTTAGCTATAATCAAAAAACAGAATTGTTTTTCTTTTCAAAAACTTGGTCAAACAGAACAGTAGCTATATGTCATTGATGTTCATTTGCATATTCCATTATTGTTGATTATATCTTTTCATTGAAGTGGCCATGTTATATGCAAATTCCTCAATAGTGTTTGCTCATGTTATATCTTTTCATTGAAGTTGTTCAATTGTGCCCAAGTGGCTTTGTTGTTTCCAGGGAATGATGCTGAGTGGCCTATGTTTTGCCGGAATGTTGATTCATTTCTGTTCCGGCAAATTTCAGGTTCTCGATTTGTCCACTTTTTAGCAAAGGTCATGCCGAAATTTTTCGTGAATTTCGGCATGACTTGTGCTACAAACTAGGACATATCGAGTGCCCGGGATTTGCCGCACCAGGAAGGAGTCAACATTCCTGCAAAACAATAGTCCTTTTTTATGTCATTATTCATTTTATTAGGTCTAGAATCAATTGACTAGATTTAATCATAGGAAACATGGCTAGCAACGATGAAGGACAGGGTTCTGGTGATTGCGATGACGTCTACCTGGCGGCAGACGAATATTTTAGCCTTACCGACGATCAACCGATGTTGTTGCTGGGCCCACCTGTGGCATCGGGGACTGAGACCGACACGCAGACCGGTGCTGAGACTGAGACCGGCGCTGACATTCAGACCGGCATGGAGACCGGCGCTGAGACCGGTGCTGCCTCGGGGAGCGGAGCCGGTGTAGAACCGAAAGCAAAGAGGCAACGGGTTCCTAACAAACTCAGGACTACTAGACTGGTGGTCACGGAGGTGGACGACGGCAATTTTGAGCCAAAGGCGCCCGAGGAAGCGCGCGCGTGCTACGGCAATCAAATTGGCTGCATCGTACGGACAACCGCCACCATCAATGATGAGAAACTACAGAAGATAGAAAATATGAGGAGCTCCCTCCTAAAGAAGTTTCACCAGATATTCTTGTTCCCGGGCCGGAATGAGAAGGATTATGAAGATCCAGACGAGGACCCGGCAATGAAGAAGATAAACAAACACGCCATGACCAAGTTTAGCGACGCGTTGGCCGCCTGGAAAAATCGAGTGAAAGCAAAGATCAACGACGGGGAACCCTACTCCGAGATTGTAAAGGATAATCCGACAATCACGGAAGAGCAGTTTCAAATATTCAAGGAGGCTTGCGAGGCCGAAGCTGCCAAAAAAAGTAAGTACATGAAGGGGCTTCAAAAGAGGAACATTGGGAGCCACCACCTCGGAAGCCGTGGTTACGGCGGAAACAGGTCCAAATGGGCCAAGGAGGACACGGAAGCCGCGAGTCTGGGCATCCCAGACCCCTTGGCGGATTACACCCACATCAAAGATGTTCTCGACAGTGCTATGTTTTACTACCAAGCAAGGGGTGGAGAGGTTAGGGACAAGAAGAGAAGGGGCGGCAGGGCCGCCTTCGGCCATAAGACCGACTTCGCTGCATCCAAGAACCGAACGATTCTCTTAATGATGGATTCTATGTCCTACACCACATGCTGGAGTACAGACGGGATCACCAGAACCTTCAAATGTCACCTAGATCTGGCGATGCCCATATTCTGCAGTGAGCAAAGGACATAGGAGATATCGAGGATCATCGACTTCGAGCTGAGTTCTATAACATCCAGCGCGAACTTTCCCAAATCATCATGAAAGAGGTCGTCGGAAAAACAGGGATGTTCTACGGAGAAGGACAAATGTCGCGGGAAGACGTCCGAACATGGATAGCCTCTCAGCGTCTCGACATGAAGCCTTTCACTAAGCTCGGGGACTATCTCCCTTACCTCGATGGATGGCACGGCATGTTGGAGTGATTGTCGATATATGACAATGTGTCTGTTTAGTCCATACTTTCCGTATGACAAAACTTTGAGTTATGCACAGTGAAACTTTATTTGTGATGTAATTAAACCGTCCTCCTCCTCGACTAGCGAAGATCACTCTAGTTAGGGCATTTTGGGTACGATGAACTTTGTTATTTATGCTTATGATATGGTGTTTCTATTTTTGTCAAGTCTGTCTCTTTCTGTTGTTCAACTGTATATGTTGCATATCATCGACTCATGTGACGATGCAGGTGCATAGATCATCGATGGCGAAGAAGTGCTACGCCAGGAGTATATATACGATGAGTGGCCGGAGTGTCAGGCCCAGGTGTTGCCGGTTTCCGGTTTCCGAGCGACAGGCAGTAGTTAGTTTAGGTTCACGCTAATGCGAGAGAGGGATACGAACTCATGTACTCAAAGTGATAGCTCTTCTCGCGTATACTATTGTTTAGATGGATGACGATGTATTTGCAAGTAATCAAGGACTTGTATCGCTATTTTCGAGATGATGACGAGAGACCACTTTATGTTGGATGATGATTATGATGAGACTATTTGTATGTATATGCTATGATTATATTCGTGGTCTCGCAGGCATTTGTATGTGTATCATGATGACATTTCTATGTGCTAAAGATTCTTCTATAAAGCCTGTTCAAATACAAAACAAATATGCCCAAAAAAAAACAAAAAACCTGTTAAATTAACAGTAGCAAGTGTATAGAAGTTAGCAGCAGCGCCGCTATAGCAGTAGCGCGTTGCTGCAAAGGGCGCTGGAGCTACTAGCAGTAGCGTGCTCCCAGTAACCGCGCTGCTGCTACACTTGTGTAGCAGTAGCGCCGGTGACCACGCGCTACTGCTATATGTTAGCTGTAGCGCCTTATTAGTAGCGCCCCACCCCGCGCTACTGATACACCTAAAACCCGCGCTGCTGCTAGCCTTTTCCCTAGTAGTGATATTTTGAGTAGTTTGACTATTTTTTTCGTTTCAATCACTTTGTTTAAATGAGTGAAATCTATTCTTTAAACAAGTGAAATTGGTTGTTTTATTTGATAGAAATCAACTTTTGGAATGAGTGAAATTTATTTTTTTAAGTCAAATTAATCAGTTTTTGAAAATTATGAAACCAGTGTTTCGAAGTGGTGAAATCTGTGTTTTAACAAGCAATATAAGCTTTTAAAATAAATGAAATTGTTTTTTTATTTGAGTGAAATTAGTGTGTTTTAGAAAAACAGATTTCACACATTTTAAAAAACTTATTTCGCTCGTTTCAAAATACAGACCGAGACAAAAATCAAACTAGGCAAAATATAATCAAGATTGGTCTTGTTCCTCCTTTTTGCGGGAAGATTGGTCTTGTTTCAAAGGTCTTTCCGCCTGGACTTCAAATATAAAAAAAATAAAGTTAAAATATTGGTTTAAAATATGTAAACTGTTTTAACTTAACAAAGGATAATAAACGGTAATGTTACCCAGCTGACATTCGCTGGGAGGGGGGGTGGCAAACTAATGTCATTTGATGGCAGTTTTAGTTGTGAAGAAAAATCAAATGACGACAGTTTTCAAGTGAAAAGTAATTTTTCTGAAGAAATTGCCACTCTAAAGAAACTGTCAGCCCCTAAAAACTAAAAATGACACCTAAAATGTTCACATGCGCCATCCTATCTGACAAACGTTCGCCAGTTACGAGAGTCCGTAAGGATGGATATGTTTTGGAGAGAGAACAGAGGTCCAGGCATGTATGGGCGGGATATGCGTTGTGCCCGCAGTTAGACCCAAAATCTACTTGGAGATGCTCTTGCAGTACAATTCAATGCTGGGTAGTCGAACAGCCGGTGGCGTCGTGGTTGACAGCCGGCAGACGGTTGCCCATTTTTATCTCCGCATAGATTCTCCGTTCACGCGGATCGCCTTCATCTCGCTGCCTTCTCTCTCTCTTCTCCCCATCCAAAACCCTACCAACTCCTACTCTCCATCCACGCCATGGCGCCGCCGGGCTCGCCCGCTCCCTTCACCGGTGAGCCCCTCCTTCACGTCTTATCCCCGACCCCGATCCCGACCCCAACGCTAACCCCCAGCCCCAGACGCTAACGCTGCTTCTCGTGCCGCAGTCGGCGGGCCGGTGCTGAACATGATATTCCAAGCGGCGTCCGACGGAGATCTCCCCCTCTTTAAGAGTACGTGGCTGTGGCCCTCGATCTCCTCGTCTCGGAGATCTTGGTTGGGAGATTTGAGTGCTGATTTTTCGCGTCCAATCCGCTGCAGGGCTGGTGACGATGCTGGACATGGGCAGGGGCCGCCTCAAGGAGACGGTGGAGGCACTGAGGGTGGAGGATGCCGGGTTGCTACAGGGTCTCGGGGCACTGCACGTGGCCGCTAACCGAGGGAGGCTGGAGGTGTGCAGGTACTTGGTCGAGGAACTGCAGGTTGATGTCAACGCAGTCGACAAGGGAGGTCAGGGTCCCTCCAAAATCCTATGTCGATTTAGGATTTTGTTGTCATTTTATTTTTGTTTGCTCCGTGTTTTTATGGAAATATATATGAGCTTGCCAGATTTCACAAAGTGCTATCATTTGCAGTGGGGTCAAGCGGGAATGGAACCTCTGTTTCCATTTTCATGTCCTCCAAATAATTATTATTGTTTGTATGAGTTGCTTGATCTGTAGATCGAAATTATGATTTCGCCATGCTTGATGTTTTGGGCTTGCTAAATTATGATTATGCTCACTCATAATTGATCATATTAACATCTCTGCTGCTCTGCATATTTGCCACTCTGGGTTTATCTCTTTAATGTTAAGATATGTCTGTGCCGTGCCTGTTTTCTCAAGAAGTGATCATATAGCTTCTTATGGAAATAGACCATGCTCAGTTAATGATATCTCAGGCCATATCCTACATAAGCATGGCTGATGTAAGTAGGCCCCGTCGAGGGTAAATTATTATTTCTTCAGGGTTGTTTTATTTACCTTTTGGGCATATGCATATGCTGCAAGTGTATATATGCAATCATCTGTTGTGGAGACGTCTAAATTATAAAGTTAAATTCGTTTCCAATTGGGCCATATTGTCTTTTAAAATCTTTCATTCTACTTCATACTTTTCTGTGGGGGGTTAAAAGTAATGCGTTTATTTCTTTGCTAAACCCTGAAAGGTTTTGCATCAATAAGCTACATTATTGTGTGCTTGACAGGTAGAACACCTCTGTTTTTTGCGATATCTTGTAAGGGTGTGGGTATTGCCAAATATCTTCTTGATCATGGTGGCGATCCAAACAAAAGCTGCCACGATGGGCTTTCCCCTTTACATGAAGCCACTGCATCAGGTCTATCTTTAGAAACGCATGCCTCTGTTTTGCATTTGTATGCTGCCTAAGTTTTCTTAAGTTGTCCTTTGAATTTTAAAGTTGTACTATGGTGTGGTTTAGTATATTGTTTTCTTAATAGAATATGTTTTCCTTTGTTTAATATGGTAATAAATTATCTAGCCACAGAATGTATTGGCTTTAATGAATGCCTTCCTGACCAGACTAAGTCGTTATTTATGGCACATGGTCAAGGCAGAGTGAGGTGCATGAGACTTTTGAAAAGAAAGATGTCCCAAGAAATACATATGCTCTGCTGTAATAAATTCATTGATTCATTTTGTTTCTAAGTCTTTGCAGCTTGTTATTTTATTAATGGAAATCAGGGGAATGGATTGAGAATGTGACAGAAATACATATCCTCTTATCCATTAAGTTTGTGCATTATCTTCAGGAGATTGTGAAACTGTTAAACTATTGCTTGCTAAAGGAGCCTATATTGACCCGGTAGCCTTTTGTGGGACACCACTTCATTGCGCTGCTACTCAAGGGCATGACGGCATTTTGAAGATTTTGCTGGACCACAATGCAGACGTAAGTTTATAAGCTCATGGAGAATGGAATCTTCCGGTTCTTGGCAATTCGAGTCTCATTCTCAAACGTGCAGCCATTGCAAAGCCCCCAAATCTTCCACATTATTGAGATCGTGCCACTGTAACTCTTGAAATCTTGATTACAGTTTTCTTTCTTCTTTCCCTGGTTCAAATCGCACCATCATAACATGTGTCGACGATTCGACGTACTTCATGCACTTGTATTTAAATTCATAGTAATATACTATCAAATCTAAGATCTATTTCCTTGCTGTAGTAATAGCTCTTCTCCTGCTTACTTTTTTGTATGGAATACAAGATATGTACCACTGCACATGTCGTCACTTCCAGTCCCTTGAATGTTGACGACGATAATTAGAAATAACTTCTTGTATTTTTTGCGTGTTTGCCACAATATAGTCTTCTCTATCTTGTGCTGATGCTCACTTTTATGTGCCATCTAAAATTTCAAGGTCTGACCAAATTCTAGTAAGCTATGAAATATGTTGGATCAATAAGTTCAGTATACTTGTGTATTTTGTAATGCCCTGAAAGCTATTTGACCTTAGTGATATTTATGTATCCATTTTTATCTTTATCCCTTGATTATCATTTTGACCATAGGAGCTGATATCTTAATTGTCTCTCAACAGCGCAATAAAGAGGTAAATGGCAAGACACCTCTCATTGCAGCTGTAGATGCTGACTCAAGGAACTGTATGCTTCTCCTGATTAGGGTATTGCACCTTCATCTTAGCTTTTTCAAGTCTTTTAATTTTGATGATTCCGTTTGCTATGTAATGACATTTTTTTTCTCGGTGAAGTTGAGAGCGCTTGACTTCTATGGTGGCCTTTGTTTTGTGAACTTGGCCGCAGTTTTAGTACTCTGCAATTTGCCCCACTTGCAGTAGATACTTTCTTAACCATTTTATCGGTTACCAATTATGATGACAGTGAAGAGTGAACTCAACCAAATGAACTAGTTGAAACGGTGGCTATTCATTCCTTCAAGTTCAGAAATTTGAAATGCTACCCAGTTTCATCTTGAGGACTGACGACTTATCCCCATATTTTCTTGATACAGACACTGAACATCTTTTTTTGTGATATAGGCTGGTGCTGACACCAAGGGAGCTTTAACCTATGCTGCGGAGAATCTCCATTCTCAAAAACTTGTTTCAACTGACTTCGTCAATTGCATTAAGGAGGACGCTACTGCCAACCGTGTTCTTCCAGATGATGTAAGATTTACCTCTTTGACACTATGCTTGTTGAGTTCAGTCTTTTTGGCGAATCATTCATGTAGAGTTCTAATCAGCATTGCAAACATGGTGGCTAGGCACTGGGTTTTAAAACTCTACATGCATACACTTTGACCCTATCAAGTTGCAACCCCTGCACACATATTAGGAATTCTAGGGGGAACAAAAGACACTATTCTTTCGGACCTTTAGTTGTCGACAATCCTCCAAGATCTAGGTATGTATCGGGTACTGCGTAAGGCTCCGGTACTTGCATGGCATATTCAAATAATTCCTGCCAAAAATAGGAAACCAAAATTCCCAAAGTCGCTTTGATACTGGAATGGCACAGTTGGAATTAAAGCCTGGGCTTGTCGGATTAACCATAGCACACAACTTCCTCCCACGTGAACAGAAGAAGCAAGGCATGCCATGCATTACCAAAAAGAGGAAGATAATGCAATTTTCTTTTTAGAGAGAAGGGAAGTGTTCATTACCCCCGGGCTTTGCATCAATGATGATGCAGCCTAAATCTTACTACAAAGTTTCTTACAAGCCAAAAACAACGCAGACAAATAAGAAATATAGTGACAGGCGACAATTAAAAAGTTTAAGTACTAAGTAGACAATTTCCTATTGCAGTCTTTCTAGAGACAAGGGCTCAGGACTGGATGAATATTATTCACATGATTATGGCTCACGTTAATATTTTGTTCATGCTACCAGATAACTGACATAGACAGAAGTTACCATGCTTTATGGTTGTAATAATGGGATTTTGCCAAACATGGGTGTAAGGGCCACTACCTAATCATCACAGTTGTGAAACTTACAGTGTAAAAATCGTGCCATTTGAAATTTATTTGCAGGTTGCCTTCATAAATATTCAGGGACATTCTGGCTTAACTACAAGGCAAGTTCGGTTAGTTGAAATAAATAAATATTAAATAATACCACTGCAATCGGCAATCCCCGATTCTGCGGAAGTAGTTACAAGGAATTCTAACAAGATTATGTATAAGATAGCAGATGGTACATGGTATCATACAATGTGCGTGGGAAGTTTAAATGGAGGAAATCAGTCCAGTTATTAACAATGAAAATGTGACTTTCACATTGGCGGGTAAGGCCGGTGGAGACTGGCGATGTTGTATGTATGTAGATTTATGTAGCACGCATGTTCATACTTGTAGTTACCATAGCATGATATCACAAATTTGTGTGAATTTAGTTGACAATTTAGGCTATAAATTCTTTGGTACCAACACAGCAGAGATGCTTGGAGGTACTCACAAATATGCAGTCAATAGATATATGAGCAAAAGGATTTTTATGTAATGAGATGCGATTCCAAATATTTACATCATAATTCGAAGTATTTTAGAACTTATACAGTTTTGTGCATCTGAAGTCTTTCATTAACTTCGATATCATGATGATCCAGGATGAGCCTGTGTCTAAAAGCAAAACTAGAGCGGCAGGGTTTAAGAAACTTGCGAACAACTCTTTCAAGAAGAAGGATTATTTTTCTGCAGCAGGATCCTACAGTGTGGTAATATTAAAGCATCATATACTTCTTACATTGTCCCTTTCTAACATTTCATTTAGTCCATATGTTATAAATGGATTGTGTATCGCATTTTTTCTTGTCGAACTTTCAACCTGAAGCAGGCAAGGCTTCTTTCTAGAATACGTACAAGCATGTGTATCATTGCATTAGAGAAGAAGTGGCAAAGAAGCCAGGTACAATGACTTTCGGCCATTACAACCAGGTTTAGCAGCCACACACCCCACGCGAACTATGAAATATGCATCACCTAGATCAAGCCCAAGACAATGGCAATGAGGCAAATCACAGAGCTACCAAGCCGCATCACAACCAACGCCAAAGACCTCTACAACACGACCAAGACCCGAGGATGACACAAACCAACATACCCCCACCCATTTGCGCCAAGAAGAAGTCGGTAGGTGGATGGCAGGGCCCGGGCAGACATGGAGAAGGCGTCGTCGAGAGAGTGGCGGCGATGATGTACATTGCGCCTCGGTGACTCACACCAGAGCAATTGCCGATACCGACTCGACCCGCACAAACGGGACCCCTCGAGCAACAAGTGATGCCTCCAAGGAGGGAAACGACGCCATGACGCAGCCATCGCTTGGTCCGGAGGCCGGACAAGGGTTTCCCCCGAGCACGAGGGAGAGATTCGGATCAGGGCCAAGACAACGCCTTCATGGAGGTGTTGCCGTTGTCAGCCTTGGACATCACGAAGCAAGGATTTCTCCCAACCCCAGACCACGAATCCCCAAGTCCACCGGAGATTCTCGAAACGAGCTGACTACCGCAGTGGGAGGAGAGCATATCTCGTAGCACCGCATACACACGCATGAAGCAGATCAAGAACAGGGCACATCCCTTCCTGGATCAGACCCGCCACAACAGCACCACCTCCACCGCGCGCCCACGGGACGCCACCACCTCCACCATGATCTCTGACCTTCCCCAACCACGCAGGTGGAGCGAACTACCGTCATCCGGGCTGCCGGCAGAGTCCGAGCCACCACCACCCGCAGCCAACGGATCTGTGCAGGGAGAACCTCAGATCTGCCGCCACCGGTGTCCACAACCGACCCCCACGCTGCCCCCGCAGCCGTGATGGCGCAACCCCATTGAGATCCCCTGGGGTCACCACCCCAGCATCCAGACACCACGCACGTGCCGTCCAACCTTCTGCGTGCAAGGGTGCGCCACCTCTGGCGGAGCAGCGGTAGACTTGGCCCTGAGAACAAGATCCGGCCACCGGCGCAACGTAGGGGCCGCAAGCGCGCATCCCCCACCCAGTACGCAGCAGCTCCGAGCCGAGAATCAGCGCGCAAGGCTTCTAATTTCATAGATTATGATCTGGTTTTACATTATTCTTTAATACGAATACATTGATCTAAAATATTCTTTTGGTCAAAACTTATTCAAATACCAAAAATTTCACATCGAGTTGGGGGGCTTCTATCAAAGAACGGGGCAGCAAAGGTTCCTACCCACGGTGCCACAGGTCTGCAGCCTATTATTGCCGGAGCTGGTTTTGTTACAAATCATGGGAGAATTAAGACATCTTGAGCTTCCAGCTTGTCATAAACATGAAGATGGTAGATTAGTAGTGTGTTAATCTGATGATGATGCATTTGTTTGAGAATAAATTAAGTATAACTGTAATATTTTAGCAGTTACTGGCTTCTGGATCTGGTTAAGGCATAGTGGATAATGAATGAAGTGATAAAAAGCGTCATGATAGCCACTTGTAGGAGGACATAGTGAAAACATAATTTATGCACTACCACTTTAATTCACGCGTGGTATACCGAAAAAGGCTTTCGCCCCGCTTTATATTATAAAGCCAACCGCACAACAAGCATCTAACAAGATCCAACACACAAACGAACACACACACACGGAGGTCCACAAGAGCAAAATAGCACAAGATAGGGTCATAACTGAGGGCATAGCACAACAAGCCCTAAACCCAAAAAACGCACGCCACAGTCCACAAAGTCGCCAGGCGGCCTAGTCAGGCTCAGGAGGAGGAGGCGGCAGCGGGGGAGCCACGCGGAGCGCCATCGAGCGGAGATCGGAGAGGAGGGCGGTGATGACGTCCGGTCCTGGGGGCGGCTAAGCGGCCGCCAAAGCTGCAGGTTGCCACACAATTTGAAGATTGCGTCAGTCGCATGACGAAGGGGCACCTTCTGAATAACAAGCTTATTACGAATGTTCCAAAGCGTCCAGGCGAGAACCTCAACGCACAGCCATCTAATATGGCGGTAGCGGGCAGGGCAGGCGTTAAGCTCGGCAAGCAGGTCGGGGAAGTTGGTATTACACCACTGTTCGCCAACCGTTTCGCGGAAGCAGGCCCAAAGGAACTGGGCAGAGTGGCACGAGAAAAAGATGTGGTTAGCATCCTCAACAGTGCCACAGATGGGGCACCTCCCATCACCCGGGTCGTTACGCTTGAGGACCTCAACACCAGAGGGGAGCCGGCCACAGATCCATTGCCACAGGAAGATCCTGATCTTCAGCGGGAGACGGATGTCCCAAATCAGGCTAAATGGTTCCGGGGCCGACGAGGGAGCAATGGCACCGTATAAGGACTTCGTGGAGAAACGTCCAGAGGGATCGAGGTGCCAGGACAGAACATCCCGGTCCTCCGCCACATCCATAGGCAGAAGCGCGATGTCCTGGAGGAGGGAGTCCCAGGCGGCCACCTCAAGGGGGGCAAAGGGGCGCCGGAAGGCGAGACGCCCTAAGTCAATAAGGGCCATCTCGACAGAGACCTGAGGGTCAGCCGCAATGGCAAAAAGCTCAGGGAAACGCGTCGCCAGGGGGGCGTCCCCTAGCCAGCGGTCGAACCAAAATAGGGTCGAGGCTCCGGAGCCAACAGATATAGAAGTGCCGATGTGCAGTATGGGTAGAAGCTGGATCACGGACTGCCAGAACTGGGAACCGCCCGTTCGTTGGCAAAAGGCAAGAGGCTGGCCACGAAGGTACTTATTACGGATGATGGTGAGCCAGATGCCTCCCTCCCCATTGGCAATACGCCACAACCAGCGAGTCGGGAGGGCAATGTTCATGCGTCGAGAAGAAAGGGTCCCAAGACCCCCTGGTCTTTGGGTTTGCAAATGTCGGGCCAGCTCACCATATGGTGCTTCTGTTTGTCGCCCTCGCCAGCCCAGAAGAACCTCGACTGGTATTTGTCCACCTCCTGGTGGAGGGTTTCATGAAGACAGTAGAAGCTCATGAGGAACCAGAGGAGGCTAGCAAGCGAGGAGTTGATAAGGATCACCCTGGCGGCTTTCGACAGCCAGCGACCCTCCGTGGTTCAACCTCGCGCAGATCCTAGTTACCGTCGAGGCGAAGATCCGCGACGGTGAGTCTGGAGTCACTAATGGGCACCCCAAGTAGGTGGTGGGGAAGGTGCCCAGCGGCGCTTAAGCCGGTCCGCAATGGACGAGGCTTCGTCCGGTGTAGCTAGGACCATCACTTCGCTCTTGTCGAAGTTAATGGTGAGTCCGGACATCTGCTGGAAACACAGAAGGAGGAACTTCAGGTTTGCGATGTCGGACGCAGAGCCTTCTACCATGATAATGGTGTCATCCGCATACTGGAGGAGGGAGACCCCTCCTCCGCCTACAAGGTGGGGGACAACGCCCCGAATGTGACCGCAAGCTTTGGCCTTATCCAGGATGACCGCAAGGGCATCGACCACCATGTTAAAGAGGAACGGGGAGAACGGGTCACCCTGGCGAACCCCACATAAGGTGGGGAAGTAGGGCCCGATCTCGCCGTTAATATTGACCGCCGTCCGGCCGCAGGTGACAAGTTGCATAACCTGAGTCACCCAGCGATCGTCGAAGCCCTTCCGGAGCAATACTTCCCGAAGGAAGGGCCAGTGGACCCTGTCGTAGGCCTTGTGGAAATCGAGCTTAAAGAACACAGCGCGGTGGTGCTTGGCTCGAACTTCGTGGAGGACTTCATGGAAGACCAACACCCCATCCAAAATAAATCGATCTTGGATGAAGGCGGACTGGTTGGGGTGGGTAATAGAGTCCGCAAGAAGTGTCACCCTATTGGCGTATCCCTTGGCCAGGATCCTGAAGATCACGTTAATCACGGTGATCGGACGGAACTGGCGGATGTCCGAGGCCCCAGGAACTTTAGGGATGAGGGTAATGATCCCATAGTTCAGGCGCCCCAGGTCCATGGTCCCAGAGAAGAACTCGTCGAAGAGGGCCATGACCTCCGGTTTAATGGTCTGCCGTAATGTTTTAAAGAACAATACCGCAATCCATCCGGCCCGGGCCGAGGAGGGGTTCATTCCTTTGATCGCCGCAAGGACCTCCTCCTCCGAGAAAGGTGCCACTAGAGCGTCATTGGCCTCGGCGGAAACAAGCTGGTCACCCGACCAGGTATAGGGGGCTAGCGCAGCCCCACCCCGAGGGGTGGGGGTGAAAAGGGCTTTATAGAAGCCATCTACGTGGGCGCGGATGTCCGAGGGTATATCCTCAACATTGTGCTATATTTGCTAACTGTAAATCGGATTAATTGGCTTTGTTTTCCAGCCTTACTCATTCAGGATTAATCTACCATGTCAAGTCTCTTCTGAGTCATGTGGTAGTTTTTCTATCTCATTGTCAGTGCCCACAAATTCCAAATATTTTCCTTGTTGGTTGTAGGCAATGATGCTTGATCCAGATGATGCGACCATGTACTCAAACAGGAGCCTTTGCTCGCTCCGCATGGGTGACGGAGACAAGGCTTTGATAGATGCTAACGAATGCAGGAAAATGCGGCCTGATTGGCCAACAGCATGTTACCGGCAGGGCGCGGCTCTGATGTTACTAAAGGTTACATAGAAGATACCGTCAGATGTTTTTTCCTCTATATGAGTTTGTGTGTGAATTTTTTTTTGGCTATTAACTTGTGTTTTATCATCAGGATTACAAGGGTGCTTGCGAACATTTCCTGGATGGACTCAAGTTGGACCCAGCTAACACTGAGATTGAGGATGCATTACGGTATCCCATCTGCCTCTTTTTTGTTGTTTGTGGCAAACCCATCATTGGTTGCATTATGCATTGTGGGGAACCAAACATACTTATATTAGTATTTATTAAGTTCTTGTTGTGCTTTTGCTCCAAAGTGTTACTACAAGTGACTCAAGCAGGTCTCTGATGGTCCTCTTTTGAATATGCAGGAAAGCTTATGATGCCATGCAAGATGTCTCTCAGCACCAAGGCTGAGTAACTGTTTGCAGGGGAAAGGAGTTCTTTGTTTTCTTTTTTAAAAGTGGGAAGAAGTTCTGGATCTGCTCTCTAGTCGAGCTGTAGTTGAGCGTTTCACCTTTTGCTTATAGGCTTTGAATTCCTGAACTTGTCTAATGGGAAATCAAGTAAACTACTGGCATAAACATCTGGGGGGTTTTATTTGGTTTCCTATCTTTTTGTATCATTCATTCAGGCTGTCACAAAATAGATTATTATCTGTCCCCTCATATGCCCTTCAAATTCATATAATCTCATGCAATGTAGATCAAACAATTTACTTTATAATTCGTATAGAGCATAGCGTGGTCATACAGGAAATAGCATAGGGTAGTTCATCATACATGTCACTTGACTACCAAAATTAGGCATGCACTACGAGCTACGGAGAAAGTTCATCCATTGCCGCCCTTGCACTTGTCTGGTTTATAGAGATTGTAGCGCTTGAAGATGACATAGTGACCAAAGCGGGTCTGTTTTGCGCCTGGAGGTGTCGAATGCGACACCGTTCTTCTCTTCCTCTTTGGGGGCAGGGCCAGCAAGGGCATGGACAATACGGGTTTGCTCCACCGTGAGCGCACGTGCCGCCTGAGCTTATCGCTCGCTAGGTTACAAGCATGGATATCACGGTGCGACTCACGTTTTGCAACACGACGCGCCTTGCCCTCTCACCATGGGCACGTTTGGCCCCAAACTCGAAGCCTAACACCATGGGGAAAGGACCCAACACACGGGTTCCTCGGACACTGCTGGCTCTGAGTCAGAAGCAGACACACACCTCAAGCCATCGACGGGCGCATCATCGCTGTTGAACCTAAGCCCCATTGGCGCTAAAGCGCGAGCGAAGCCATGTGGTTGAGTATCCTCTTGGAACCGACAGAAAGCTAGTCAGATCAAAGTTGACGTACTTAGATTCGCTGCCTGCAATGTCGAAAATGACCGAAGATCACCAAAGAGGAGCTGGGCAAAGTGGATTGGAAGCGGGGTGGAGTGGCAAAAATGGTAAGGGTTCGATCCATGATGCAGATAGAGACAAGATAGGTGGGGTCGGGTTGGGCCGGTCAGCCCAAACATTTAGGCTTGTTTAGAATGGTTTAGTTGGATGGCGATTTTGCGACCAAGCGAGACGTTTGTGGGGTCCAGTTCTTTGGTCCGAACCTGGTCCATGCTGGCCCCTCTTCTGTGTCCGAACCTGGTCCATGCTGGCCCCTCTTCTGTTTAGGGACATGGAGCCTCTTGGGTTGATCTGAGCATCTACTTTAATTACGGCCGGACCAATGTCCCAATGGGTAACGACGGCCATTTCCATCATGAGGTCTGGTTGTAGATGATTTCTCTTTCTAGCAGTCTGACTTATGGTCCACATAATGTATAGGACTGTGCTAACGACCAGTCGTTAGCATCTTTTTTTTTCCTTCTAGCGCAATAAAAAGAATTGGCAGAAGTTGGAATCGAACCCACCACCTCTTGGTAGACCACAGTAGTTCACAACCACCCGGTCTAGATTGAGCCAGTGAATAGATTAAGGTTAGATAGTATTTGTACTGCTACTTAGCATGACCTGGAAACGAATAATTTTTCTTTCTTTCCTTTTATATTTTTTATCCTATATAGATGGCTCTGCTGCTCTGTTAATATTTACAACATCATGGTAATTTTAACGTAGTAAAAATTGTTGACATATCATGGTAACTTCGTTGTAAAAAGCATGCCAGGGTACACAAGGTTTTTTTTGCGAGGGTACAAAAGTTATCAACCATTTGGTGCGTAACTTATCATGCTTTTTATACATAAGTTACCAGGAAATATTTTAAATAGTTTTTCTTGGGTCAGAGATACGGCCGGGTGTTGTACAAAATTATTATACTTTGCAGTCTGTAAAAATCATGATATTTACACAAAAGTTTTCAAGAGATGTTTAAAAAAAATCTAGGTCAACGTTATCGTGGTGTTTGTACATAAGTTATCATGACAGCGGTACATAAATTATCATACTATTTACATAGTAATTATCAGGGTACGTTTCAAGCACCCCTCGCGTTGAAATATTACTGTCATATTTGTATTTAAATTATCAGGACTGCAGTGCATAAATTATCATGTCATTTACACAACAGTTACCGAAGTAATGTTTTCCAAAGAGAAAATTTTCACAGTCAAAGTTATCAGCTATGTTGTGTGTATATTATCATGTTATTTGCACAGAAATTACCGGGGTATGATTTTCAACAACTTTTATCCTAGGGTCAAAGGAGTTATCAGGGTGTTCGTATGTGGGTTATCAGCTTTGTTGTGTGTATACTACCATCCTATTTACACAGAATTTATTAAGGGTTGTTTTTCAATATTTTTCCTTGAGTCAAATGGTTATCAGAGTGTTTGTAAGTGAGTTATCAACTTTGTTGTATCTATATTATCATGTTATTTACATACAAGTTACCGGACTAGACTATTTAACATTTTTTGGGTAGAAAGGTTACCATGGTGCTTGTACGCGAGTTATCATCTTTGTTTTTCTTATATTACCATGATATTTGCACAAAAGTTACCAGGGGTATTGTTTTGAACAACTTTCATTATGGGGTTAAAAGAATTACCGTAGTGTTTGCATGTGAGTTATCGGCTCTATTGTGCGTATATTACTATCATATTTACATAAAAGTTACCGGGGTTTGTTTTTCCACTAAAATTTTCTCCAGTCAAAAGTTACCGGCTATATTGTGTGACCACGGTTGTTTGTTATATTGTCAGATCGTGCGTAAATTACTGTGTTATTTACACAAAATTGATGTGTATATTATCATGTTGTTTAGACAGAAGTTATCGGCATATTTTTTGATATTTTTTTTCCGGGTCAAAATTACCAATGGTATTTATATGTAAATTATCAGATCTACTATGCATAATCGTGCTATTTACCCATAAGTTATCACGGTCTTTGCATCATAATTTACTAGGTCCGCATGCGTCAAATACCATGCTATTTACACACAAGTTTCCGGTTTTGTCGCCTGAGAGCTTAGTTGGTTGGCGTGCTATGGCCTCAATCAACAGGTTCTAGGTTCGATTCTTGCTAGCACCATTTTTTTCTTTTCCACGCGCGAGACCTGGAAGGAAAAAAAATTTGGATCGAGCGATCGCCAGATCGTACGTGCCTGTTGCAAACCACCAGTCGACTGGTGGTTAGATTTCTCGTAATGTATATGGTACTCCCTCTGGTGCTGGTCCTTTGTCTATGAAGTCAAACCTCATAAAATTGATCAACTTTATTGGAAAAAATATCAATATTAGATGCACCATGAATTTAGTTTTCATATTGCATATATTTTATATTGTAAATGTTAATATTTTAAATATAAAAATATGGTCAAACTTTATGAAGTTTGACCGCCTATATATGCGAAAAGTAAAAAAGGCACGTAGGATGAAAACTACTTCTGAACATGAATTAATTTGGTGACACATAAGATTAAAATACTAGTATTCGTATCAAACTTGAATCTCAGAAAAACTTGTGCAGATCGATTCATTTATGAATCTCAAAAAATGTATGCACTTCATTTATGAATTATAAAGTGTATGTGGACCATTTACATAGGATGGGAGGGAGATGTCAGCAACTAGCAGGTTTCTGGAGGAGCGAACTAAACTTAGCTCAAATGGTTAGGTTCGCTATGGTGGAACTAAACCATGAGTCTGGATTTATTTCAGCCCTTTCAGTGATGTGCGTTCAATGAAAGGAGGCGACTCTTGTACATAAGATAGGGTGTGCATGCTTTTAAATGTCGAGACGAACTAAGCAGAAAATATAGAAACACCATGTTAAGCCATTACAATATAGTTCACATCCATTCTACGATGTGCTCTTCACATAAGAAGATCTTTGATAAATCTTCTCGAAATCTTCAGTTATCAGCACTCTTCTTAATTTCTCATGGTAAACTTCCTATGTCCTTGGTTGATTAATCTGGTCAATGCACTCATAAATCAGTTTCTTAGTATTTTAGTAATCAAATGACTAAAAAAACATAACCCAAAAACTTTATATCAAGGCGCAAGAATGACTAGCATTAGTTAAGATGATCGGCTTAGTATACTACGAAAAATCAAACACCACTGAAGGCCCCATCGGTAAAGATTAAGAGTGGAGTGTCAGAATAATTATAATAACGCACCATGTATGTAAGAGCCACGCTGGCCTTTGGAGAGAAACATCCTGGGCACAACAGTATAAGTAGCTCAGGATACAACAGGACAATGTTGCATTAAGGGAACGAGTCCTCCACTGGGAACCGATCAAAGACTGACCCCGTTCAAGGACCAGATGATGAAGCACAGTAACGAAAGCAGAGTATATTGCCAAGAGAGGGGGAAATCATGTTAACCGTCGAAGTTCATCCTATAAAACATAACTTCAAGGTGATTGGAGATCAGTGGGTAATGATTTCCTCATTACTTAGAGTTCAAGAAAGTAACGCAGTTAACCGTTGTCGATCTCTGATAGGGCGGTGTTGGCTCAGCGTGTAGTCATCTGTATTACCTGAAGATGACACGAACTACTGTAGGAACGAGATCTTCTGATGTAATGATGTAATGAAAACTACTGCCTGAAGATGACACGAACTACTGTAGGAACGAGATCTTCTGACGTAATGAAAACTACTGCCGAGGGAAGCACTTACCGAAAAAGGCTTTCGCCCCGCTTTATATATAAAGCACCGGTCAACATCACCCAATACAAACGCACGTCCACACAACACACACACACCCAAGGCAAGATACATAGGCGTTGAGCGCAGTAACACCATTCCTAGCACTACACGAAGAAGTGAAACCGCATACGACGAACCATGGGCTCCAAGGCGACGCCTTCATGAAGGGGACGACACCAGAGCGCCGCCGCTGCCCGATCCAAGGATTAGAGTTTCCCTGGGAGCAACACGAAGGGTAATGAGAGCCACGACGACGCCTTCAAGGAGTCCGCCGCCGCCAGTCCATCCAAGCGAAGCACTTCTGTGTCACCGTTCGCTGGGCATCCGATTGTAGCAGCAGGAAACTAGCAAAACAGATACGAAGCAGTCAGCCTACTTGCATGTTTCAGCCCAACCCAATGGAACGGGAGAGGGAAAACAGCGCGAGAGGATGAAAAAGGGCGCAAGATCCGGGAAAGCGGCGCCAGACTGACGGAAAAAGGCGCACTCCAGGAAGGAATTGGTCGCTGGAGGGACGAGCTGCTCTCCTCGTGAATCTTGTGAGTACATTACTCTGTCTCTTATCTTGAAATTTATTAATCTTCCACTTCAAATTGCTTTGAAACTGATCCATCTTCCATTACCAAAAAGCTTTGAAACTGATCCATCTTCCATTACCAGATTACTTTGAACTCGATCAAGCTTTCCCTATTGTCATGGAAGAAGTATCTAGTTGAAATTCTACTCTATGCCACTGATACGGAAGAAGAGGCAAGCATAGTACGCCATGATTCCAATATACTAGTGCTTGGGGCGCGCCCTAGGCGCGCCTCCTGTGCGGTCCTTTGCCCACCTGCCTTGCTGGTGTAGTTGTGAACGTGTTCATTGGGCCATCACAACGCAGGGAAGTCTTAGAGATAAGGTAAATACGATAGATGATTCATATATATAGGCGGTAGGTGTTGCTGATGGCGTTACATCTAGAGCCGATGGACGTTGAGGGAGAGGTGATGCCCTTACATGCGCTTGAAATGGAAGGCACAGATGTCGCCTTCATGGATGTTGGCATGGTGGCGAAACCATGACTAATTCGTCGTGATGTTGGCCCTCTTGTCGGTTCCAAGTATGAAGCGAGTGTCGCACACAGCTCATGGTGCTGTCTCCGAGCTTGAGTGGAAGGGTGTCATCATCTTCCTGAATGTATTTTCTGCAGCTTGTCCTATGTGTACTCCACCTGAAAGTACTGTTAAGAGAAAGAAGAGTAGTTAGTTTATGGCAAGATTACTCAAACATTTCACCTGTGAGTCTAAAGCATTAGAGTGAGAAAGAATGGCGGCGAAACAAGATTGGTGTTACAGATACACATGGAAAATTAAAGTTGTGATTTTGACATGCATTGTGAGCATGGCACTAAAGGATCAGTAGTGGTGTTGAAAAAATTAAGTGAAAAAACACATATGTGCACTGAGAATCAACAAACATGTTTTCTATGAGAAAAATCAATAAAATTGGTACTCTTCAACTTCTATTATTTGATCAACATCGAGATTTTGTACTTGGCTAGACCGAGACTCGCTCACACCATCCTTGCATATTTTGATCACATAAGAAAATGATGTAAGGATTTAGACTACTGTAAGTATTTAGCAAAGAAAAAATGCAGCTGAAACACAGGAGACAATGAAGACAACATTCTAATTTATAATGTCAATGCTTTAAACAGTGCTATTGTTTCCACATACAAACTGCAGGTTAAGCTTGGACTTTTGCATATAGAGGGAGATAATTCGTTGAAACTATCGAGTTCTTTGTGTGGAAGCCCATGACTTTTTAAATTTATAAAAGGAGGTACATAACTAAGTTCAAACAAGAAAGATTGCTTTGTGAACTACAAACTGATTGTTTTGAGCTTTTAATACAAAATATATCAACATACACTAATAAAAAGAAATAAATGGCAGATGCACAACTCTCTTTGCCAAACAAAAACAATACTACCACATATGTCTTCCCTTTTCAAGGCCACAGGATTTGTTAAGCCGAGCAAATAATTCTAGAAGAAAACTGAACACACGTAAGGTATCCGCATAACCATCAGAATGTAAATTCCAAAATATCTATAAAAATTTCATGCTGAAGTAACACGCTGCTGGCACCGGGAGCATCCCTAAGTATTGAAAACGAAAAACGGCACACACATCACAGAATATGCCAACATGCACTCAAATGGAAATATATTCATTGGGAGAAGAATGAAATTACATGGTCGGATGAGATTTCCGTATCTCAATAAATCTTAGATTTGGGGTTTCCTAATACTCCCTCCATCCCATAATATAAGAGTGTTTTGACACTTGTTGGGACGGAGGGAGTAGTTTCTATAATGCTATTACAAAATACTCCCTCCGTAAAGAAATATAAGAGCGTTTAGATCACTACTTTAGTGATCTAAATGCTCTTATATTTGTTTACAGAGGAAGTAGGGCTTAACTGAAAGAAAGGAATTTCTTGTAGAGACTGAGGTAGGGACTCCTTAAGGTCACATTGGTGTGACTACATAAATTGCAAATTGTTCGCCAACTGTAATCTTTGGTTGCAAATTTGAGGGTCAATTCCTTTACTATTAGATTGTCAGCACCTGCAACATCCCAAGGGTCAAAATTTCAGTTTGTGCAAATATGTCATAACACTAAACATCAATGTTGAATTTACACAACAGCACCGTCAGCAACAAAGTTATGACTGAAACAAAAATAATGTGTCCTATCTAATAAAGGTAGTAAGAGGAAAATAAATCTATCTTCTCCTTGCATTCTGTGGTGCATATTTTGCCCTTCTTTACCAGCAGAAGAATATGAAGGCAATTGCAGAAGTTAAGCTATGCCTAACAATCAATATTTCAAGTATCGGGTAGGATACAAAGGAAGAACTCCAAACCTGAATTCACATAGGATGGCTCATACATCAAAGATCATATCACCCCAAGTTCCATGAACAAATGATCCCCTTTCTATATGCAACAGCCGCATGCCCATATCATTATAAAAAATGCAATGTAAAAGTACCCAACAAATTAAATGGTTATGAACATCAGTGGAGCAAACTTTTGTTCACTAGAACCTTGTTGTAATAAAAGTAAAAGTAGCTGGAGATATGTACAGGGCTTGTAAGAACCTCTCAAGCACATCTTTCTTGTGCTGCTCTGATGTTAATGGGATGACTCTTGAACAAATAGTATCATACCCATTAAATATGTCAAAGAAATCAGGTCCATGAATTATATCACTCAATTGGATTAACCTGTTGAGGAATTGAAGAAAAGCAACACACAATCACTTGAAATGAGATCAGGTCCTCAGAGACATTTCAAGTGGACTACAAGAACTTGCACTACCATGAGCATCTATTTTACCACAGATTCTTAGTTCACTGAAGAATTTATTTACCTCTAGCCGAATTGTTCAAATCACTATAAATCATTGTTAAGTAAATTGTTAACTGGTAGCTGCTCGGTTGGCT
>JAHIAM010000644.1:0-22068 GCA_021605205.1 Aegilops longissima
ATTATTTTAGCAGTCTATTCTAGCATTGGGATTCAAGAAGGGTCTACCAAATATAATGGGACAAAAGCTATTTTGTGGGAACCAAGAACAAGAAAATCAGCAGGGTATTTAGTTTTCCCACACAAGACTTTAACATCTCTAACAATTCCCATTGCTAATATAGTATCTCTATTGGCAAGTTTAATTGTAACATCAATTCCTTCTAACTAGGGTGCAATTTCATGCTTAATTTCTTATATAAAGTATCGGTATAACACTAGCACTAGCACCCATATCACATAAGCCATGATAACAATAATCTCCTATTTTACGAAATAACAGGCCTACCAGGTCTATGTTTATCTTTAGCCGGTTTGGCAATTCTAGCGGTTTGCAAAAATGAATAAATGCCCATCAATATTATCGGACAAAAATATTTAACAACAGCAATATTAGGTTCAACTTTAACTTTCTCGGGAGGTGTATAAGTTATAAATTTACTTTTCAACTAATTGAAGCTTTAGCATGATCCTTTACCCTAACGGGAAAAGGTGGTTTCTCAACATAAAAGTAGGCGATAGGATCATTATAAGTGAATCTTTTCTTCAACTTTAGTTGGTGCAGCTACTTTTAATTCTATGGGAGGATGATATTTAAACCACTTCTCTTTGGGAGATCAACATAAGTGAAAAAGATTCACAAAATGAAGCTACTATCTGAGTCAAGTCCATATTTAGTGCTAAATTTACGGAAAACATCGGTATCCATAAAAGACTTAACACAATCAAACTTAGGTGTCATACGACTCCTTACCTTCGTCGAGATCCCAATCTTGAGTTGTGTTTAATTCTATCCAATAAATTCCATTTGAATTCAATAGTCTTCATCATAAAGAGCCGCCAAAAGTATCGAGCATGATGCGATTGTTTTGAAACCGAGCATAAATTTTTGAAGAATTATTTCTCTTGAGGCTCATGATTAGGGCATGAATATAACATTTATTTAAGCCTCCCCAAGATTGGCGATGCTTTCTCCTTGGAGGCCAAAATTATATATATAATTGCGATCCAAACAAGATGCATAGGATAATACTTTTGATGAAATTCCAACTTCATTCGTTTATAGCTCCATGATCCCGTATCATCACATAGCCTATACCATGTCGATGCATCTCCTTCAAAGATAAAGGAAGACCTTCTTCTTACCAACATCATCGGGTATACCAAGCTTAAATAATCCAAAACTTCATCCACAAGTAGATGTTCATCGGATGCTTTGTTCCATCTCACTAAAAGTATTAGCTAGCAGTTTTCTAACATACCGAAGGAACTTCAAAAGGAACATTTTCATTTTCAATAGGTTTAGTAGGTTGAGGAGAAACTCTTTGCTCTCTTGGTGGGGTGAAGATACCCGAACAAGGCCCTCATAGGATTACTTTCCATGGTAACAAGTGACGTAAATTTCAGCACACTATAAAATTTTCATTACCAAATTCCACCTACCAAAGGCGCCCCCCGAAGCGGCCGGGAAAAAGTCTTGATGACCCACAAGTATGGGGATCTTCGTAGTCCTTTCGATAATTAAAATTCGAAACCAAGAGGCGAAGGAAATGATAAGCGGTTTTCAGCAAGCTATTCTCATGCTGAAATAAGTGGTAACGATAGTTTTGTGATAAGATAATTTGTAACAAACAAGTAACAAAAGTAAATAACATGCAGCAAGGTGGCCCAATCCTTTTTTAGCAAAGGAAAAGCCTGGACAAACTCTTATATAAGGAAAAGCGCTCAGGACACATGGGAATATCGTCAAGCTAGTTTTCATCACGTTCATATGGTTAGTTCGGTACTTTCATAATTTGATATGTGGGTGGACGGTGCTTGGGTGTTTTCTTACTTGAACAAGCATCCCATGATTAACCTCTATTGCAAGCATCCCTACAACAAAATTATTAAGGTAAACCTAACCATAGCATGAAACATATGGATCCAAATCAGCCCTTCGAAACAGCATAAACTAGGGTCTAAGCTTTCACTCTAGCAACCATCATCTACTTATTACTTCCCAATGCCTTCCTCTAGGCCCAAATAATGGTGAAGTGTTATGTATCGCGTTCACATAACACCACTAGAGGCTAGACAACATACATCTCATCAAAATATCGAGCGAATACCAAATTCACATGACTACTAATAGCAAGACTTCTCCCATGTCCTCGGAACAAAGCGTAACTCCACAAAGCATATTCATGTTCATAATAAGAGGGTAATAATATGCATATAGGATCTGAACATATGATCTTCCACCAAATAAACCAACTAGCATCAACTACAAGGAGTAATCAACACTACTAGCAACCTACTAGTACCAATCCGGACTTGGAGACAAGAATTGGATACAAGAGATGAACTAGGGTTTTGAGATGAGATGGTCTGGTGAAGATCTGATGGAGTTGCCCTCTCCCGATGAGAGGTGTTGGTGATGGCGATGGCGATGATTTCCCCCTCACGGAAAGTGTCCCCGGGAACACTCTCGAAGCCCGATTGGTTTGCCAAGGTTCCCCTCTGGCCGGGAGTTTTGTCGAAGGTTGCTTATGATTTTTCATTATTGAAAGACCTCATATAGCGAAGATGGCCATCGAACCAGAGGGCCCCACGAGGTAGGGAAACAGGGGTGGGACCCCCCCCTCGTGGATAGGTGGGCCCCCCGGTGAACTTCTTCCGCTCAATATTTTTATTATTTCCAAAAACAACTTTCATGGAGTTTAGGACTTTTGAAGTTGTGTAGAATAGGTCTCTAATATTTGCTCCTTTTCGGCCCGAATCCTTTGCATTCTCCTCCTTATGTAAACCTTGTAAAATAAGAGAATAGGCATAAGTATTGTGACATAATGTGTAATAACAGCCCATAATGCAATAAATATCGATATAAAAGCATGATGCAAAATGGGCGTATCAACGGCCACTTGGAAAGAGATATGATAATAAGATAAATATTTTGGTATTTTTTTGTATAGATTGAAAAGTAAAGATTGCAAAATAAATAGTAAACTAGAATTATAGATGGAAACTTATATGAGTAAAAGTAGACCGGGGCCATAGGTTTCACTAGTGGCTTCTCTCATGATAGCATATATTACGGTGGGTGAACAAATTTGCCAGCAATTAATAGAAAAGCGCATAGTTATGAGAATATCTAGGCATGATCATGAACATAGGCATCACGTCCGTTCCGTAGCTAAAGCGATTATGCATCTACTACTATTACTCCACAACCGACCGCTATCCGGCATGTATCTAGAGTATTAAGTTCATAAGAGCAGTAGCATTAAGCAAGATGACATGATGTAGAGGATAAACTCAAAAATATGATATAAACCCCATCTTTTTATCCTCGATGGCAACAATACAATACGTTCGGTTCACTTTACATCCTGGGATCGAACCAGATTGAACCCAAAGCTAAGCACTTCTCCCATTGCAAGAAAGATCAATCTTGTAGGCCAAACCAAAGTGATAATTGAAGAGACTTGCAAGATATCAAATCATGCATATAAAATTAGAGAAGAATCAAATATTGTTCATAGATAATCTTGATCATAAACCCACAATTCCGGATCTCGACAAACACACATAAAAAGTATTACATCGAATAAATCTCCAAGAACATCGAGGAGAACTTTGTCTTGAGAACCAAAGAGAAACATGCCATATAGCTAATACTGTGGACCCGAAGGTTTGGTGAACTACTCACACATCATCGGAGGCCATGTTGTTGATGTAAAGCCCTCCGTCGTATCCACCTCCCAGATCGTCGGAAAAGGCCCTAAGATGGGATCTCACGGCCGAAGGTTCGGCGGTGGAAAAAGTGGTTTCGTGGCTCCCGGGATGTTTGAGGGTATAAGAGTATACATAGGTGAAAAAGTAGGTCGGTTGGAGCTCGAGGGCCCGAGGGTGAGGCGCCCTACACCTGGCCCCCTCCCTCGTGGCCGCCTTGTTGCGTCTCGACTTCCTCCAAGTCTCTGGATTGCGTTTGTTCCAAGAAAGATCCTCGAAGGTTTAGTTCGTTTGGATTCAGTTGATATTCTTTTCTACAAAACCAAATAGGCAAAAACAAGCGGCATTGGGCCTCCGGTTAATAGGTTAGTCCCACAAATAAAATAAAGGAGCATATTAAAGCCCATTAAACATCCAAAAGATAATATAATAGCATGGAATGATAAAAATTATAGATCGTTGGAGGCGTACTAGTAGGTTTCCCCTTTCCTAGTCCAAGTAGGAAAGAAAGGGAAGGAGGAAGGAGAAGGAAGGAGGCGCCGCCCTCTAGTCAATGGACCAGCCCATGGGGGTGGGGGGGTCTTGTGACCACCGTTGAGGCCCTTCTCTCCTTTCCCGTTGGCCCATTAAGGCCCCTACTTCCCCGGGAATTCCGTAATTCTCTACTCGAGAATACCGAATCACTTGGAACCTTTACGATGTCGGATATAGCCTTCCGGATATCGATCTTTACCTCTCAACCATTTCGAGACTACTGTTATTCGTGATCTCATCCGGGACTCGAACAACCTTGGTACATCTAATCACATAAACTCATAAACCAATGCGTCCCGAGCGTTAAGCGTGCAGACCCTAGGGTTAGAGAACTATGTAGACATGGAGACACCTCTCCGGTCAATAACCAATGGAACCGGATGCTCATATTGGCTCCTACATATTCTATTAAGATCTATATCGGTCAAGCATAACAACATCGTTGTTCCCCTTGTCATTGGTATGTTACTTGCCGGGTTTAAATCGGTATCACCATACCTAGTTTAATCTCATTACGGCAAGTCTCTTTACTCGTTTTAATGCATCATCTGCAACTAACTCATTAGTCACATTGCTTGCAAGGCTTATTGTGATGTGCATTAAGAACCCAAGATACCTCTCCGACAATCAGTGACAAATCCTAATCTCGATTTATGCCAAGCGAACAAACACCATCGAGATACACTGACATCTTTATAATCACCCGTTATGTTGTGACGTTTGATAGCACACTAAGTGTTAAATCCGATTGGAGTTGCATAATCTCATAATCGGGGAACATGTATAAGTCATGAAAAAGCAATAACAATAAAATCAACGACTCGGACTTTGGTTTCTCTCTCAAGTGACAATGTAATTCTAGAGGAAGAGGACATAAACCACCCTTTTCTCCTCTTTACTTGTTTTGTGCGGTGAAATGTTTGGTGAAGCTCGATTTAGAAATCCCAGTTCACGTTTCCGCTAGTTTTGCTCGACTCGGAAGACATAGAGGTCCATCTGGACAGCTCGAGACTTGCGGTTGCATCTCGACTCTACTATTAATCTCTACTATTATAGAGAGTTGGCGAAGCCTCCTCCCATGTATTCTTTGTTGTGGAGTTGCATATTTGATGAAGCCTTTTCTCTCTTTATTTGTTGCTTCCTATTTTTGGTTTTGTACAACCGACTTTTGGGATAATTATTTTCTCTAGGACGCAACCGCCCCTCAAGCAAATGATTCGACCCCGGTGGGGAGGAATGAATGGGCGTTTTCGTTGCTCAAAATAATCACTCCCGGTGAAAGTTTTGAATTGCTATGTAAAACGGTAAAATTAGTGATGGAAAGGTTTGTCATGTCCTAAAGTAAAATTTGTAACCTCAAGACACCCGAATGCTTCTCAAGCTCGACACCGCGTGCTCTAGACTTGGTGTTGTGGCCTTTAGTCCTCAAACCCTCACTCACTTGGGTTTTGGCGTGCGTTGGCAGGAGTGGATTTTATCACTTGCATGCCTCCACAATGTCCTTTTAACGGCATCCCGGCTCACCATCTTCCATGCGGGGGCCTTTGCCGGAGATCCTCTCTCCCGATGCTCTTCGTTTTGGTCATCGGCGTCTGAACTCTTTCATCAAATTGCAGTCAGTGGGCCTCTTGCAATGACTAATGATGCGACATGTGGCCTATCTTTGTTTCGTCCCCAACATTATCGTAATCTACCACCCGGCGAGCACAAATCTTTAGTGATCAAAGGTTGCTTACCCTCTTTGGCAATTTAGCGTGATGCCCCTAAACAAGTGCTCTCGACACCTATCAAATGTTAGCTGAACGTAAGTTGCCGTTGAACCCCAAGATCACCGTCGTAAGTGGTGTGATGCTCTCATGGTCTAAGGAGAAAAACACGTTAACACTCTATGTTATTACAATTGATTATAGGCGATATTACTCAATTAAGCGTCATAATCTCAATGTTGTTTTGGATGGTTTAACATTTTAAATGATATTCTAAGACCGGGTGATCACCAACAACACTTGAGCTAGTCCTAAAGGCAAGACTAGGAATCTTTTATTTAACCATTTATTATTCCACACATGCATATGAGTTTTCCTTTGAATCACGTATTCCAAGATCATAGATTAAACATAGAGTATCAACTCTTTAATTATGAATATGGAAATATAATAATAAAAATATTATTGGTCTAGGGAATATTTGACAGTCTCCCCTCCCTAAGTCAATAATCTATTCATCTATTCTAACACCCATGGATATCCGGTGTTGCTCATGCTTTGCTAGTGGTAGAGCCTTCATCCTTTGGATTTGATACTCTTCAAATCTTCATGTTATTTTTGGGTAATAACTGGTTTTACTCTATGTAATTCTAATGTTACATTAATGTTTACTATAGCTCTATATAGTCCATTTTATAGGAGAGCACATTTTGGAGGGCCTCCATGGAGCTCGTTTTTTTGAAAAAAATAAAATCATATTTTATGTTTCAAAAATTCGGAAACAAAATCATCGCATCCATATGGATGTGCTTTACATGTGTAAAGTCTGGGATGAAATACCTGCGGTGGAGCTACACAAAAAAGATAAATTCATGCACTTTTATAGTGAGCAGTGCATATATTGTTCACCGTTTCAAAACCGCGATTTTGTCTTTTGTGTAGCTCTCACCGTAATATATCATAAAATTTCCACACATGTATTAACAACAACGTGGAACTCAGTTCCGTAAAAGCTGGGTATTCCCTCACAAAATTTCCCTCGACCCATGACAGCTCGAATTTAGCTTCTTGGGCGATTGCGTTGGCTCGGTTTTGACTTGAGTTTGTGAAGTTTAGAGTGGGAGAGGTTGAACAGGCCCTTACTATATCTTCATATAGTTAATATCATTTGGAACTACTCTATACTTTATCAACAAACTTTGATTGATCTAGATTATATTCTATTGAGGACTTCTTATACCTCAATTTCTATCATCTATAACATCCACAAGTATGTTCGTTTAATATTATAGCCCGATGGTTTATATGAGCGGCGTGGGGCATTTGCCGCCCTAGGCTATGATCCATATACTTGTGTGCCTAACGGATCACACTATTCTTTTTGTTTTTGGGGGACATATAAGGTTATTCACAATAAAGAATACTATTCCATTTATCCTAGTAGAGCAATGGCGGCAAGCATCGGAAGAAGAATTGATGATGATGGATGATCATTATCCTAATTAATTATGCATGTAGTAGTTTAATTTGGTGTGCGGAAATGTCATTGTGTCTTGACCTATGTAATTGGATGTTTATGCATATCACACACATCTTATTTAACAAAATTTAATTTCCTCGCTCAACACAAATAATTTATTAGAATGAATGTTGCCCTCATTGCACACACCTTGATCTGGCTGAACCGTTTTTGTTGTTTTGCCTAATGGAAAACAGTTCATCCATTGAACCAATTTAAACATCTTGATCTGGTGACCGTTTCTATTGGGTTCCCTAATAAATAGTTTATCCGTGAACTGTTATGGTTTTCCCCAAACCTTGATCTGGCTGACCATTTCTTTTATTGCCACATCAAAAATAGTTCTTATGGATTAACCATATGACCCATCACCAAACTATAATATGAACCGTGTTTGATGTCTCCCATCAAAACATTTTTATCATTTTTTGATTTTATTACATCACCCTTTGCGATTAATTTTGGGAACATAGTATTTCAAAACATTTCCTCGATCATTTAAGATCTATCTAGGAGAAGCATGGGGGAGAGTGTGTCCACATACCCTCGTGTCAGCGGAAGCGTTTAATGCAGCGGTTGATGTAGCGAGTCTTGGATCAACGATCCAAATCGAGCATGGCACCTCCGCGATCACCGTTCAGCCTGACATCCTTGAACTCTTGATCTAGTTGAGGCTGAGGGGGTTTCGGCCACCGGGTGGTGGCGGTAATGAAGTTACGTGGGGCTTCACCTAACACTCGACAATATGACCGAGGTGGAAATCTGTGGAAGGGGCACCCGCACTAAGATCAACTTGTGTGTCTATGGGGTGCACCTCCCCTATATAAAGGAGGGAGGAGGAGGGGTCGGCCTCAAGGGGCACGCCGGGGATTCCTACTCATAGTAGGAGAGGAAGAGGGGAGAAGGAAGGAGGGGCCCGCCCCTCCTAGTCAATCGGACCAGCCCATGGGGGGTCTTGGCCCCATAGGCCCTTCTCTCCTTTCCGTATGTCCCATTAAGGCACTACTTCCCCACAAATTCCGTAACTCTTGTTTCTGAAAATACTCAAATCACTCGGAACCTTTCCGATGTTCAATGTTGGGGCGGTAAAAAAGTTCCCCGGGCATGATCATGGTGATGCATAGCAGAGGGAGAGTGTTGTCCATGTACCCTCGTGGGCAAAGCGGCGTTTGGGTTGATGTAGTTCGTCTTCCGATCCGACCGATCAAGTACCAGGGGACACCTCCGAGTTCAGCACCGTTCAACCCGGACATCCCTCGGACTCCGATCTGGCTGAGTGTTGTGGGAGAGTTTAAATCCCTGACGTGGTGGCGTTGATGATGTTCTACCGGCGGGGCCCCTAAGCACCGCTATAGTATTTCGAGGTGGACTATGGTGGAGGGGGCACCGCTGGGCTAAAGATCCAAGGGATCAATTTATGTGTCTATGGGGTGCCCTTCCCATATAAAAAAGGAGTGGAGGCCCCAGGGCCCTGGAGGTCCTACTCCCAGGGTGTTCCCCTACAAGTAGTAGGGTAGGAGTCAAGGCAGGGGAGAGAGAGAGAAGGAAGGAGGCAGCCCCCCTAGTCAATCGGACTAGGCCTTGAGGCGAACCTCTCCTCTCTTTCCCTAAAGCCCAATAAGGCCCATATCTTGCCCGGGAATTCCGTAACTCTCGATCTAAAAATACCGAATCACTGG
Organism: Aegilops longissima; assembly: GCA_021605205.1. Classification (NCBI taxonomy): domain Eukaryota; kingdom Viridiplantae; phylum Streptophyta; class Magnoliopsida; order Poales; family Poaceae; genus Aegilops; species Aegilops longissima. Next base: position 9,191 of record JAHIAM010000644.1, read on the forward strand.
AACCTTTCGATGTCGAATATAGTCGTCCAATATATCGATCTTTACGCCTCAACCATTTGAGATTCCTCGTCATGTCCCGATCTCATCGGGACTCTGAACTACCGGTACATCAATAACAAAACTCATAATATAACGTTTGAACTTTAAGCCTGCGGACCCTACGGGTTGAGAACAATGTAGACATGGGAGACATGTCTCGGTCAATAACCGATAGCGGAACACGGATGCTCATATTGGCTCCCCATATTCTCTGAAGTCTTTTCGTCCGCATAACAACGTCGTTGTTCCCTTTTCATCGGTATGTTACCCGAGATTCAATCGTCGGTATCTCAATACCTAGTTCAATCTCGTTACCGGCAAATCTCTTTACTGTTTAAACATCATCTCTCTAAATCATTAGTCACAATGCCAAGGCTTATAGTGATGTGCATTATCGAGAGGGCCAGAGATACCTCTCCGGCAATCGGTGACAAATCCTAATCTCAAATAACCCAACAAGCCGGAGACACCTTGAAACACCATAATCACCCGATCCGTTGTGGTTTGGTAAACACAAAGTGTTCCTCCGTGGGGAGTTGCATAATCTCATAGTCATAGGAACATGTATAAGTCATGAATAAAGCAATAGAAACATACTAAACATCAAGTGCTAAGCTAACGGAATGGGTCAAGTCAATCACATCATTCTCCTAATGATGTGATCCGTTTATCAAATGACAACTCATGTCTATGGTTAGGAAACATAACCATCTTTGATTAACGACCTAGTCAAGTAGAGGCATACTAGTGACACTCTTTTGTCTATGTATTCACACATGTATTATGTTTCCGGTTAATACAATTCTAGCATGAATAATAAACATTTATCATGAAATAAGAAAAAAATAAATTAGCCTCTTATTTCCTTGATCTCCCCTTGCACTAAGTCAATAATCTAGTTCACATCGCCATGTGATTTAACATCAATGGTTCACATCTTTATTGGTTAACACCCATAGTTCACATCGTCATGTGACCAACACTCAAAGGTTTACTAGAGTCGGTAATCTAGTTCACATCCTATGTGATTAACACCCAAAAGTACTAAGGTGTGATCATTTTTTGCTTGTGGAGAAGTTTAGTCACGGATCGCCACATTGGAATCGTATGTATTTTGCAAATTTCTATGTCAACAATGCTGCGCGGAGCTACTCTAGCTAATTGCTCCCCTTTCAATATGTATCAGTTGAGACTTAGAGTCATCGGATCGTGTCAAAATTTGCATCGACTTAACCCTTCTGCGAACCTTTTGTCACCTCCATAATCGAAAACATATCCTTATTCCACTAAGTATAATTTTGACCGTTGTTGGATCTACTCCTAGATCACTATTGTACTCCTTTGCCACACTTAGCCTAGAGTATACAATAGATCTGGTAGACAGCATGGCATACTTTATAGAACCTATGGCCAAGGCATGGGAAATGACTTTCATTCTCTTTCTATCTTCGGTGGTGGGCTTTGAGTCTTAGTCAATTTCACACCTTGTAACACAGGCAAGAACTCTTTCTTTGACTGTTCCATTTTGAACTACTTCAAAAACTTGTCAAGGTATGTACTCATTAAAAAAACTTTCAAGCGTCTTGATCTATCTCTATAGATCTTGATGCTCAATAATAAAACTTCACAGGTCTTTCTTTGAAAACTCCTCTCAAATACTCCTTTATGCTTTCGAGAAAATTTACATTATTTTGATCAACAATATGTCACTCACATATACTTATCAAATGTTGTAGTGCTCCACTACTTTCTTGTAAATCGGGCTTCAGTAAGTCGTATAAAACTATTCTTTGATCAACTCATCAAAGCGTATATTCAACTCGAGATGCTTGCAAGTCCATAGATGGATCATTGGAGCTTGCATATTTGTTTGCACCTTTAGGATTGACAAAACCTTCTAGTTGCATCATATACAACTCTTCTTTAATAAATCCATTAAGGAATGCAGTTTTATTTATCCATTTGCAGATTTCATAAAATCGGCAATTGCTAACATGATTGGACAGACTTAAGCATAGATACAGTGAGAAACTCTCCCGTAGTCAACACCTTGAACTTGTCAAAAACCTTTGGACAATTCTAGCTTTGTAGATAGTAACACTACTATCGCATCCGTCTTCCTCTTGAAGATCCATTTATTTTCTATGGCTTGCGGTCATCGAACAATCAACCAAAAATCCATACATTGTTCTCATACATGGATCTCATCTCGATTTTATGGCCTCAAGCCATTTTCGGAATCTGGGCTCATCATCGCTTCCTCATAGTTATAGGTTCGTCATGGTCAAGTAACATGACCTCGAACAGGATTACCGTACCACTCAGTGCGGATCTCCTCCGTTTACCTCGAGGTTGGTAGTAACTTGATATGAAGTTAATGATCATCATCATTAGCTTCCTCACAAATTGGTGTAGTAGTCACGGAACAGATTTCGTGATGAATTACTTTCAATAAGGGGCGGTAATTACCTCATCAAGTTCTACTTTCCTCCCACTCCTTTGAGAAACTCCTTCTCTAGAAAGATTCAAATTTTAACAACAAAGTCTTGCCTTGGATCTGTGATAGAAGGTGTACCCAAGCCCTTTGGGTATCCTTGAAACACATTTCTCCGTTTGAGTTTGAGCTTATCTGTGCGACGACCCAAAATCGGTCAAATCTCTTGTTACCATCCCAAGATCATCTTTGGTACTCGTACATCGATAAAGTAATCAAAGTTCAATCACACCGAATATTACGTTTCTCATATAGAGTCTTTATTACAAGGGAATAAATTGGCTCAAGGCCAACTCATGAAAATAAACTACTAATGTTGAGCGTGAATGCGAGTCCATCCGACTCCAAAGGGCAATGCAGGCGGGCGTGCCTCCTCGATCGGAATATACCTCGCAACATAAGGCGTTGCAGCCATGAATCAGCTTTTGAATAAGGGCAAGTCATGAAGAATAACAATAATAAAGTTACTAACACTATATGCATTTTGGTGTGGGCTCTAAGTTTCATCATTTTGCGAAAACCAATTTTCTCCTACTATAGTGGACTTGCTTGCAAATTACTACAAATTGTTGGTAGTTATTGAGATGGTTCCGCCAACCAATATCTCATTCCCAAATTATTAAGTCATAAAACCCTCAAATTAATTCATTAGTTTTAGTGTTGAGATTTCCGAATACTTCCAAGTTCGAGGCTCAAATTGTCGTAACGGGACACGGCTAACGATTAGATCTTTTCTCGGAGGTTTGCCTTTCCCATAAATCATTCCCTCCTTTAAAGTCTTAGCACTTCATGGTGTTTGAAGGCGGAAATAAACGGGTCTTCAAAAAGTTCTTCGCTCGCGGTACCCATCAATCCTACCGTTCTTCTACATCTGTGTACCGTCCAGACGTCACTACTAAGTTAACCCAGAGCCCATAATGGCTTGCGGTGCCATCTTCTCATGGGGCATCCATCCTTCTCTTTGGCTGGGTGAAGCTTTCCCAAAGATGTCATGGCACTTCTCCATGCATCCCGGCCAACCACTGGTTCTCGGGTGCCCGTCAACCGTCCTCCACCCGATGGTGAATTTCAAAGTCCATCTTGATCATTGTAGTTCATGGGGTTGTCATCATCATTGACTCTCCATCTTGCTTATAATTTCACTCAACCAAAACCGTCTCGAGCATAGCAAAGTAAACTACTTTCCGGGGTCATGGTAACAAGGGATTGGTTCATCCTACCATGATACTACTCAAGATTAAAACTTAAAATTTCAACTCTGCATGCATGGTGGGGTGGGAAATTCTAATGCACAAAAATATAGGTATAGAAAATAACATGATCAAAACTTGCCTTCATGATCCTCGTAAGCTAAAATTCATAGTAGCAAGCTTCACTCCAAACTCTCGAGACAAACAAATCACAATAAGCATATAGCAATAGGATCACATAACACAATAGCATAACAAAGTAACACACAAAAACCAACAAAGCAAAACCCAAGGGAAAACTCAAAGAAAACCAACTCAAATTTTCCTACTTAACAACAACTAAAAGTAGTTTTATATAATAAAAAATTTCCAACATAACCTAATCATGGTTTTAGGTTAACAAAGAAAAAATTCACTAAGCAACTAGGATAAAAAAATTAATTAAAAATCTATTATGAAACTCCTATTAGGCCTAATTCAATTTCTATTAAGAAAAATAAAATAAAACTTTTATTTATTAAAATAAAAGTTCATCCTATAAAGTGACGAAACTATCCTAGAATAATCAATCACATGTTAAAAAAATTTATTTACTAATTAAAATAATAGGAAAACAGTAGCTAGTTAATTAATTAGGATTAACAAGATTCTGTTTAAAACTATTTTTTATTAATCCTAAAATACCCAAATTAATTTCTATGGTTTGGCAATGTCAAAATAAAGTTGGGACAAAAAATCATAAAAATAATTTTCTAACTCAAGTTATAGCAGATTTACTATTCTGACTAAAACTAAATTAAAGCAATTTTAATTAATTTTAACATAGCTAAATATATATTCTGAAACTATAGAAAATTTGCAAACCAACAAAAAAGAATCACCTAAAAATAATAAACAGAATAAAAGATTGAATTTTTCAAAACAGGAACTATTCTTTAAAACAGAAAATGAAAATAAAAAAAACCTAATGGGCCTAAACCATGTCGTAATATAAACTAAGCGGGCCTAGGTTAAACTAGTCGGGCGGGCTAATAAATAAAAACCTAATGAAAATAAAGTAAGCGAACCGGCGTCGGTTTTATTTAAAAAAATACCCCTTGAGGTGTTCTAATCTGGACCGTCGATGGCGCATCGGACGGGAGGGTCTCGGTGACTTCCGGGCTGGGCGGGCGTGGTCGCTGGTGGCTCCGTCGTCGGGAGGTCGTGAGGGGGCGGTCGGGCATCGAGGCGTCTGGTGGGTCGGTGGGGTCGGGGAGTGGCTAGGGGCGGCGTGATGAAAATGGCGGGGGGACTGGTCTCGGCCTTGGGAAGAAGGGAAAGGGAGGCTAGGGGGGGAATGGGGTGGGGCGGCTTATAGGGGGGCCTCGGCCTGCGGGCGTCGGAGGATGGGATCCGGATCTTGAGATCCGGGATGGCTTGGAGGCGTGGGGGGTTGAAGGGGGTGGTCCACTCGGTGAGAGAAGAGGGTGTCGGCGGGCCGGCGTAAGGGTTGTCGGGGGTGAGGTGAGGCGGTCGGTTGGCTTTGGGTGGCCTCTGGCGGCTGGGGGCGGTGGGGGGGCCCGGGGTGGGCGGGGGCTGGTGGCGCTGGGGGTTTTTTAATTTATTTTTTAATAAAACAAAAACAGAAATAAAACAGAATCTATAAATATTTTATAAGGGTATATATAACCAAAATGATGGAATATTCCTATCATTTGAACATTTTCAAAGGCAAAATCCAAACTTTATAAAAATCCATTTTTTCAAATTCAAATAAAATTCAGATTTGAATCCAAAACTTTGGCAATGTTTTCCTCGATATTTTTGGGTGTCATTTTACTCCTCTCATACTTTTGATCAAGTATTTATCGGGCATATTTTTGAAATGATTCCCACTTGCCAAAGTTTGAATTCAAATTCAAAACTCAAATCCTCTGAAACTTCAAATGCATTCAAATTCAAACAGGATGCATAGGATGCTTAGCTATAATTGTAAAACATTCCAAATAGGAAATTTGGGATGTTACAAACCTACCCCTTGAAATCTAGCCCTCGAGATTGGGTTTAACAAATAGGTGGGGTGGTCTCGAAGAAGGTCTTCTTGCTCTCTTCTTCCTCGGTGTGGTGACTCCACAACCCTTGCAAAATTGAACCTTGTGCGGGTGACTTGCTTTCTCTCAGGACGGGTTTCTCCTTGTAAGTCAGATCCTTTCAAGCTGTATGGCCTCTAGGGACCTTTTTCTCTCAACGGAACATCGGCCATGTCGGCATGACACTTCTTGTGAAAACATGGAAGACATCATGGACTCGGACAATCCCGGAATTCCAACTTTAACAACTTCTCCCACGCGAGGATTTTGGGGCCAAGAATGGGTGCTAACTTTCCCTTGACACCAAACCTCTTGATTCCAAAGTGAGAACACGAAATACCGGTCTCCCCAAGTCACCCTTTGGCTTCGTCGGCATAACTCTTACTCTCATTGTGCTATCTTGAGCTTGTCTCGAATCAGCTTGACTTTCTCTTGGAATCCTTGATAAGATCGGAAGAAAAGTGATCGATCCAACACTATCCCACAAAATTGTTGCACCTCCCCGTATAGAGCTTGAAAGGGGCCATCTTGATTGGATTGATACTTTTGTTGTATGAGAACTCTCATGGCAAATTATCATCCCAGCTAGACCCATAGTCTAGCACACAAGCTCTCAACATGTCCTCCGAATTGGTTGACTCTCTCGGTCCATCATTGCGGATGAAAAGGTTCTTGAATTCCACCTCGTACCCAAAGTTTCATGGCGCTTCCAAAACTTTGAGGTAAATTCGTTCCTCTATCGACACGATTTTCCTCGGAACTCCATGCAAACATCGATCCTGGTCATGTATATCTTGGCCAACAGGGTATAGGTAGTCTTCACGGAATGAAGTGAGCTACCTTGGTGACGATCAACCACTACCGATAGAATCATAACCTGAGCGGGTCTGGGTAATCTGATGAAATCCATTCCAAGTTTCTCCCATTTCCAATCGGGAATCGGCAAAGGTTGAAGTAACCTGCGGCCGATGTTACGCCTTTACGTTGACAAACCCCATTTCGTGCTCGGCAATATCCTTCTTCATACCTCCACGAAACTTTCCTTCAAATCCGGTACATCTTGGTGTTCGGGGTGAATCAATCGTGAATCATGAGCCTCTGAAGAATTAGCTTCGAGTTCGGGATCATTGGGCACATAGATCGATCCTCGAACCATATAGTTCCGTGTTCATCCTTGAAATCCTTTAGCTTTTCCTTCATCCATCTTTTGCTTTATCTCATCAATTTCCTTGTCCGCTTGGGCTTCAAATCCTTTGGTCAAAGTGGACTGAACTTCGAGTTCGAATCCTCTGGAACTATCTCCATTCGGAGATCTCGAGGTCATCGACTAACTCTGAGGTAATCCTCCTTTGTAAGTTTCACATAACTCTTACGGCTCAAACATCTGCTACAACATTAGCCTTACGGGTGGTAATGCAATCTCATGTCATAGTCCTTTATCAACTCTAATTTAAGGTTCAATTCCTTCTGCGTGAAAATATACTTCAAGCTCTTGTGATCTGTAAACATCCAGCGGTTTCCGATGAAATGTCTCAGTCTTGAGTGCATGCACTCGGTTAACTCCAAATCATGTGGCATAATTCATCTCGTGGGCGTGCTAGGGGCATAAGCTACAACTTTACCTTCCTGCATTAAACTCCTCCAGTCCTTGGGAAACGTCAATAGACCTGGTATTCCTTGTGTATGTCCGCAAAATCAACCGGGGCTGTGACCAACCGTTTCTTTAATTCCTGCGGCTTCACATTCCTCGGTCCAAACATACTTGGCTTCCTTCTTCAAAGCTCGTCATGGGCTTGGCAATCTTGAAGGTTCTCAATGAACCTCGATAATATCCTGCGGTCGAAAGCTGCGGATCTCCTTGGTGGGTGGGTGGCCTGGTGGTGATTCAACCTTGGCGGGTCCTGCTATTCCTTCTCTGAAATAACATGTCAGGAATCCAACTTCCTTCACCAAAATTCACATTCTGAACTTGGCAATAGCGATGTTCTCGAAGTTTCTCGAACTAGGCCAAATGTTCCTTATGCTCTTCCTCGCTCTTGGAAAATCAATATATCATCGATGAACACCCGACAAACTTGTCCAGATATTCCATAAACCTTGTTCATCAAATTCATAGTATCGGGAGCATTAGTCAATCAAATGACATGACGGTATACTCATATAAACCATACGTAGTGAATGCTGTTTTGGGTATATCCTTTTCACGGATCTTCAATGATACCACGATCGAAGATCGATCTTAGAAATACCTTGGCTCCAACTAGCTGATCAAACAGATCATTAATCATCGGGGAGGTACTTGTTCTTGATGGTTTTCCGTTCAGCACGATAATCCACAACCATCCTCAAGCTTCCATCCTTCTTCTCTACCAAAAAAGGGGCTCCCCAAGGTGATGAGCTTGGTATATCCTTTCTCCAATAACTCATTAATTTGATCCTTGATCTCTTTCAACTCATTCGGTGGCATCCGATAAGGTCTCTTGGATATTGGGGCTGTTTGGAACAATAGCTCGATCGAAATTCAATGTCCTGTCGGTGGCATTCGGTAATTCCTCGGGAAACACATCGGAAAATCTTGCCTTGGCACTTCCTCTGAACAACTCCGTGAAATACTGATTCTTCATCTGGTTGTGCTGGCTACATACTTGATCCTCTTACGCTCGGGGTGGTGGCGGAATAGACTTCTTAGATCTATGTTCCTTCAAACTTTGTCAACCAATCCATGCCTAGGATTACATCCAGGTGGGTTTCCAACACTTGAGGTCTGGGAAATTTATGGTTCCCGATGTTGAGGTTGCATGACATGCGCCATCATTTCTCCTCCTGCGGCCCGGGAAGGGGCTTCTAAGGGTTTTAGTGGGCAACCCGTACTTTTCCACAACTACCCTTGATATGAATGAATCGTTGCACGAATCAAAGAGTACCATCTGAGCGTGAATTCAATAAAACTTACCAACCACGTTACGGCTGATCATAGGCGTCCTCCGTCGATGTGGTTCCACGACCGAGGAGGTTGGGCTTCTTTTGGGAGCCTCCATTGCGTTTCCATTCCTCGCTTGGCCTCCGGGCGTCGGTGGCATAGTGCCTTCTTGGCACTTGGCGGTGATGTGGCTCAGATCCTTGACCGGGCGAGCGGTCTGATTGCCATTCCGTTTCCATTCCATTGCCATGGCCGACTTGTTGTCTGGCTGCGGTTGTTCCCATTTCCTCCATGGTTATGCCTCCATGGTTATGATGGGTGTGCCCTCCGGTATGGTGCATAAGGGGCCTGTTTGGCTCGAGTTGTGCTTCCCCAGCTGTACTTCCGCTTGGCTTCAATCTCTTTTGCCTTCAAGTATGGTGGCCTTGTCTACCAGCTCCGGTAGTTGTTGGTAGCCACAATAAGTTGCATACTCCTGTCGTTGAGTCCCTCGGTTTCTCCTGTTTTGCGGCATTGTGGCCCACATCCGGGGCATAGCGTGCGAGCTTGCAATTCATCCCGTCTTGTGCCCGTGGCCCTGGCGTGTTGCGGAACTCACGCTTCTTGGACTCATGGCTCGGTGAGACATGGCGGTGGAAAACTCTGGGCGATCCCTGTGATGGCACCAATGGGATAAGTGGCGGTGTAGTTCCCACCAGAAGCTGCAGGTCCATCAAGTTGATCTTGTGACAAGCGCACCTTCTCATCGGTGCATCCACGGTGATTAGCTCTCTTCCGACTTTCGGGCCAATCATCCCAATCGGCTCGGTGCTGCTAGAAACCGGCGGATTATTCGAGTCGAGTCAAGTTGTCCACGGGGTGGTGGCGGTGGATTGTTGGCGTTGTTGTTCGATTACGGATGAGTAGCGCATGAGTGCATTCCTTTGCTGAAGCGGTGGGTGAGCTCGGCGGAAAAAACCGGTTTCACGTCTCGGAGGCATCTGGTGTTTTGGAGTGGATGAGAAAATTAGAATAGAACAATGGTCTAAGAAATAACACTACCCATATGAATGCACAATCATAACACACCAATCATTTATTCATTCCACTCAAACATGGTTCAATCTAGATTACAAAAGCTCATGACTAATCGAAGGAAAAAAATATCGGCCCTAGCGATCGCGAAAAGGAAAAATAACATGGTGGTCGACTAAAAGTCTTCATCAATAATCCTTGCGTCCTCGGTGTGATGTCCTCGTTGTGGCGCCTCCTCTTGTGGCTTCCTTGTGGAACTCCTTCATAGTCCTGATCATTACTCACGAGGGTCCTTCATCTCCACTCGAAAAAGGTCCTCTCCCAAGTCCATCTTTTCCTCTATCGCGGCAAGCTTCATCTTGGTCGTCATTTGTCTCCATGAAGTCGCGACTTCTTCCTCATAGTTAAGGAAGTCGCGTGCCTTCTCCTCGATTCGAGTTCACGGAACAAAAGTCTCTGTGTGCCTTGAGTTCTGGTGATCGAATCTCCGTTTCACGAAGACACTCCAAGTCTGGATATAAGAGAGTGGAGTCGTCCTCGGCGATGCGGATGATATCTCCGTTCCTTGCCTGCGAGAAACCATGGCGAGTGCGAGGGATCGAGCTCGGCCTGTACTCCTCTCGGAGATGTCCAAGTGCTCGATAGATCGCCACGTCCCTTCCGATGATCGGTTGAACTCGGTGAACTCAAAGTCAATAGGCTCCGTGTGTCCTCGAAGGTTCTCCACAGGATATGCACTTCAATCCTGTGGCGGGTGTCGTCGGAAGTGCATTGGTTGGCTTCCGGTGATCGAGGTAGAGCAATCTTCAGCTTCTTCACCATCTGGACCAGCTTCTGCGAAGGGCATCGTCTCATCGGTGGCAAAACTCGGTAGCAAAAGCGGGGTGAACTCGTGACCATCTAGAATGTTGAAAATGGAGAGGAGTTAGAAATGAGCGAGGGGAGAATTGCGGAATGATAAGGATAAAAGTCAATGGTCTCTTCCTATGGCTTTCCGATCCTGGGGTTCTGATCCTAGGTCGGTGTGCTCGATACCATCTCTGTAGCACGACCCAAAATCGGTCAAATCTACGTACTGTACCATCCCAAGATCATCTTTGGTACTCACGATTACATCGATAAAGTAATCAAAGTTCAATCACACGAATATTACGTTTCTCATATAGAGTCTTTATTACAAGGGAATAAATTGGCTCAAGGCCAACTCATGAAAATAAACTACTAATCTTTGAGCGTAGAAGTAAGCGAGTCCATCCGACTCCAAGGGCAATGCAGGCGGGCGTGCCTCACTCTGATCGGAATATACCTCGCAACATAAGGCGTTGCAGCCATGTAGATCACTTTTTGAATAAGCGGCAAGTCATGAAGAATAACAATAATAAAGTTACTAACACTATATGCATTTTGGTGTGGAGCTCTAAGTTTCATCATTTTGCGAAAAGCCAATTTTCTCCTACTATAGTGGACTTGCTTGCAAATTACTACATAATTGTTGGTAGTTATTGAGATGGTTCCGCCAACCAATATCTCATTCCCAAATTATTAAGTCATAAAACCCTCAAATTAATTCATTAGTTTTAGTGTTGAGATTTCCGAATACTTCCAAGTTCGGAGGCTCAAATTGTCGTGCGAGGGACACGGCTAATCGATTAGATCTTTAACTCTGCGAGAGGTTTGCGCACTTTCCCATAATAATCATTCCCTCCTTTAAAGTCTTAGCACTTCATGGTGTTTGAAGGCGGAGCGAGATAAACGAGGGTCTTCAAAGAGTTCTTACAGCTCTGCGTACCCATCAATCCTACCGTTCTTCTACATCTCGTAGTGCCAGTCCAGCAGCGTCACTACTAAGGTTAACCCAGCGAGCCCATAATGGCTTGCGGCTGCCTGAGTAACTTCGGTCATGGGGCATCCATCCTTCTCTTAGTTGGCTGGGTGAAGCTTTCCATGCAAGATGTCATGGCACTTCTCCATGCATCCCGGCCAACCACTAGGTTCTCCGGTGCCCGTCAACAATCCTCCACCCGATGAGTGAATTTCAAAGTCCATCTTGATCATTGTAGTTCATGGGGTTGTCATCATCATTGACTCTCACATCTTGCTTATGAATTTCACTCAACCAAAACCGTCTCTGAGCATAGCAAAGTAAACTACTTAGTCCGGGGTCATGGTAACAAGGGATTGGTTCATCCTACCACATGATACTACTCAAGATTAATAACTTCAAAATTTCAACTCTGCATGCATGGTGGGGTGGTGACAATTCTAATGCACAAAAATATAGGTATAGAAAATAACATGATCAAAACTTGCCTTCGATGATCCTCGTAAGCTAAAGATTCGTAGTAGCAAGCTTCGCACTCCGGAAACTCTACTGAGACAAACAAATCACAATAAGCATATAGCAATAGGATCACATAACACAATAGCATAACAAAGTAACACACAAAAACCAACAAAGCAAAACCCAAAGGGAAAACTCAAAGAAAACCAACTCAAAGTTTTCCTACTTTAAACAACAACTAAAAGTAGTTTTATATAATAAATTTTTTTCAACATAACCTAATCATGGTTTTAGGTTAACTTAACGAAAAGATTCACTAAGCAACTAGGATAAAAAGAATTAATTAAAATCTATTATGAAACTCCTATTAGGCCTAATTCAATTTCTATTAAGAAAAATAAAATAAAACTTTTATTTATTATAAATAAAAGTTCATCCTATAAAGTGACAGAAACTATCCTAGAATAATCAATCACATGTTAAAAATAAATTTATTTACTAATTAAAATAATAGGAAAAGCAGTAGCTAGTTAATTAATTAGGATTAACAAGATTCTGTTTAAAACTATTTTTTATTAATCCTAAAATACCCAAATTAATTTCTATGGTTTGGCAATGTCAAAATAAAGTTGGGACAAAAGAATCATCCAAAATAATTTTCTAACTCAAGTTATAGCAGATTTACTATTCTGACTAAAACTAAATTAAAGCAATTTTAATTAATTTTAACATAGCTAAATATATATTCTACAGAAACTATAGAAAATTTGCAAACCAACAAAAAAGAATCACCTAAAAATAATAAACAGAATAAAAATATGAATTTTCAAACAGGAACTATTCTTTAAAACGAAAATGAAAATAAAAAAAA
>JAHIAM010000645.1:0-35000 GCA_021605205.1 Aegilops longissima
GCAGCAAGCTCCTCGCCGCTTCTCCGAGATTGGCCTCAAGCTGCGTCACCTTCGTCTCCAACTCTTTCTTGGCAGCCTCGGCAGCTGCGACAAAGATCCTTTGCTTCCTTAAGAGCCCCGACAAGTGACTCCTCACCTTGCGACAAGCTCCTCCTCGTGGCTGTCGAGGTTGATCTTCCGTTGCGCCACTACGCCTTCCCGCTGATAACTTCGACAGCTGAGCCTCTGCTGCTCTTCAACCTCTACCTTCGAGGATGAAGGCTGTGGCGCCTCAACAATTTGCTCCGCTCCTCCGCCAAGGACCGAGAGTTTCTGATTGATTCCCGGGCTCCTCCAGGCTTCTTCTATGTCCGCTTCCCGCCGCGACAAGCGCTTTCCCGATTCCAGTTTGGCTTGCGGCGCGGTAGAGCGACAACAGCTTCTTCAACAGCTGCTCCTCCTCGGACTTCGCCACTGCTGCTGCTTGGCGCGATCGACCAGCGACAAACCCAGCCGAGGCGAGCAGCTCTTCATCAAAGTCTCTCCTCGACCGGCGCCACAGAGCTCGATGCCGGGGAGCTTGATGAAAACGCCATCGCCGACCTTCGGATAGGGCGCCGGGCTGGGGCTCTTGAACTGACGCTGCACCAGATGGCGGAGGGATCGGCGGTCGGCGTGGCGCTGGGCTCCTGCGGCCTCGAGGTCGTCGATCGATCGCCAGACCCACCTCGCCCGGCCTTCTGGCGGGCGGCAGCCTTGGCGGCCTCTTCGCCAAGCACCCATCAGCGCCGACCTCTTCCTCCATGGTGGCGTCGTCGGTGTTGCCCTGCGCGTCCTCCTGCGCCCGGGCCTCGGTCTCCATCGACTCTGCGACGGATGGATCTGACGACCAGAAAAGAAAGAACAGTCAAGCAAATGTTCAAAAAGAAAATCAGAAGAAAAAGAGCCCAAGGGAAATTTTCACTGGTGCTGTCCCTCGCCGGAGAAGTCTCCCTTGCCGGAGAACGCTCCCTTGCCGGAGAATTCTCCCTTGGCAGCGTAGTCGAAGCAGATGGAATCTCGGGAGCGGCTTCCGGGCACTCCTGATGAGGCTGCTCTGCTCCTACACAAACCAACAGTCAGATATCAACAAAGAAGGAGCACCCATGCACACTTAACAGTAAGAAGTAAACCGTATACTTACGCTGGGGGCTGTGCTGGGGGCTGCTTTGAGGAAGGGTTGCCGGGTCCGGCAAGGGGGTCTCAGACGTGCCTCCTGTTGCCACAGGGGATCATCTTCGATGACAACCACCGGGTCTTAGCTCTCTTGACGCTCTCACGGGCCAGCGTCTGGAAAAGGAAAGAGTTCAGAATGAAGCAAATCAGATACAAGGACAAGCAACAAAATTGAAGAAATACAAGCACAATATAGAAGCTTACTCTTCTTCTTCCTCGTCGGAGATGAGGCAGAAGGTCAAATTCAGCTCGCCTTGATGTGCGACGAGGCGGAGAGAAGGTTCCTCGACCGCTTGGCGGGGGTGCGCTGGTGGCTGGGAGGATCCCGCCCGGTTATTGCAGCAGTGTGGGTGCTCAGCTGACGGCAACAATGCTTGCAGATGTGGAGTTGCCGCGCTCGGCGTGGCGCTTGTTGGCTGTTAGCCCGTCCGCCGCCCGTCTAAATCTCCGCCTTGCGAAGACGCCTTCTTGGTGGAGGGGGCTCCGTTTGCGGCAAGCTGCTGGATGGTGGGGAAGAAGCGCCCTCGGCTGGTTCGCTCGACTTCGGCCGGTTCGCAAGCTCTTCCTCACGGCGAACTCCTTCGCTCGCAACGCTTACCGCCCTGCTGCCTCCGCCTCCCACGGTGAACGAATGCGCCCGCAGCTGGCAGCGTTGTTGCCGCCGCCTCCAACCTGGTAGTACGCGCTGCATCTAAATCGTCGCTGGTGTCGCGGGTGAGCCTCTTACCGCTCGTCGGGCGGATCGGCACTTCCTCAAGCTGTCGAAGAAGCTGCCGCGACGACGTCATTCAAGGCTCTTGCCAGGTTGGAACGATCCCATGTGAATCGCATAACGGCATCATTGCGCGGATGCGGTCGGCGAAGAGTTGTTGCACAATGGGACGACTCCCTCGGCAACCTAAACCACTCGGGGTGATCGGGTCGTGCTTGAACAGCTCCGGCAGCATCGCATCTAACTCCAAAACGGTGAAATTGAAGTTGAGGCCCGGCGCAGCCTCATGATGTCCGCCGCATTTGGAACTCCCAAGGAGGTCTCCTCCTCTCCCGCAAGGGAGATGGCGCTGGCGCGGCGAAGTCTGCGCCAACAGCGCCTACTGGTGAGTCCGGCAAGCCCGAGGCGCAAGATCCGGTCACGGCAATCTTCAACCTAGCATCCTCCCCGCCAAGTTGCTCCAATCGCTGCCGCGCACTATTGGAGTTTGGCGCTGGGCAGTGAAGGGCTGCTGGGTTCTCCTCAATGATCCAACACCAATCGGCTCTCACTCCTCCCACTTGCTGCGGAGCTCTCCTTCCGAGATAGGCTTCTTTCTTGCCGATCCCGGAGATCCAAGCAATCCCTCCGCAAGCGGCTCTCCTCTCTCAACGTGGGGCATGAAGAAGTGGCGGAAGAGGGCTACGTTTGGGTGGACTCCGACAAAGTTTTCGCAAAGGTGTGCGAAAACTGCCATGGTCGAGACAACATTGGGAGTGAAATCAAGGAGGCGGCCCGTGAGGTGTTCATAATATCGCAGAAAAATTGAGAAAGTGGCAGAGCCCCATAGAAGAAAAGCGCCAAGAAGGTACCCAGTTGGGGCTAGTTCACAAGCAGGCTGGGAGTACCTTCGTGCAGCTGGATGCGCCTGCCTCCGTCGACCTGAACAAGTAGTAGTTCTCCCTCGGCTCCCTTGCGCCGAGCTGGGGAAGACGCCCGCTCCTTCATGAGCCTTGTGAAGCCGCTGCGCCTCGGCCGACTTCACGCCTTTCCCTTATCGGCTTCGAGCCATGGCGGAGGTGGTGGAGGAGACCGACGGCGTTGATGGGGCTGGTGGCGATGGGGGCGGCGCTGCTCTTCGCACCCGAGAAGAAGGGGAGCGGTGGTGGTTTCGAGATTGGACAGCAAATGGCAAGGTGGACGACATGCCCCTGTTTCCCCTGCTTATAAGGAGGGAGAGGGGCGACGCCCGCTTTCCAAATAAAGAAACCCCTGACGATCTCTCCCACGACGCCCACGCTCGACGCGTGCTGTTACTGTGGGGCGTGGTGGGACCGAGCAAGTTCGGCGTGATCTGGGCCGCGTGCCTGCAGACTGCTTTTTGGGCTGGCCCAACAGCGCTTCGGCACTGTGTGGCCCGAGCCGGGGCTCTGTCGGTGTACTAGAGTAGGGTACCCTAGTATCCCTAACTTCGTGCAGGCGATTCTGACACCACGACAAGGCTTGCCTCTACTGACCGCCAAGGTCCTCCATGGTTCTTTGGAGCCATTCAAGAACAAAGTATTTAAGCCAAGGAGACAAGGCCCCGGCAAGAGGAGCTAGCCGGGAAAGCCACTCAGGGCACGCAGAAGACAAGACCCCGGCAAGAGGAGCTTGCCGGGAAGGCCCGGAGAGCGACAAGCTTCCGGAGGCATCAAGGATTCAGCCGCGGCAAGGCGCTTGCCATGGCAGGCAACCACTCTTCATCTCCGCTCCATCTCATCCACCAACGTGTCGCCATGGGACCATTCCATGCGCGCGTGTCAAGAGGCTGTGCGGTCAGCGGAGAGCAGCGGTAAGCGGCGCTGACAAGAGTGCCATCGTGGCAAGCGATGGCGCTCCTGACGGTCCCTGTTGCACTGTTTAGGAGACATGGACGGGCATTTAATGCTTTTGTCCCTTGCCGTCAGAGTGAGGTAGAATACATTGTACAAGTAGCTGTACCAATCGCAACTCATTTTTTCCCTTTTTGCCCTCGTCTACGTTGCCACCTGTTGGTGACCCCTTTAGCATATAAAAGGAGGCCCATGTGCAACGTAGAGGAGGTTCGACTCATTCGAAACTAGAGACACACACGCTAGGTCTTGTAGCTCTCTGTGCTCCCTAGCAAGAACACAACATAATCAGACAAGCAGCAGTAGGAGTATTATCTCTCCGGAGAGCTCCGAAGCTGGGTAAACTGCTCATGTGCTTCGCCTCGATCTGCTCTTCGTGCGATCTCCGCCCCCCACCGAACCGAAAGGGGCTCGGTCCGCCGGTCCCATAGGTGTTCGTGGGTTACGATCAGCTTCCCCGACAAACGTCGTCTTCTCCTGGTCCTTAACTGCCATCTTGATCTGATGATACCCAGAGTACGCATCCAAAAAACTCAAACGCTCACAGCCCGCAGTGGCATCAATAATTTGGTCAATGCGGGGGAGGGCAAAAGGATCTGCTGGACAAGCCTTGTTAAGATCTGTGTAATCCACACACATGCGCCAAGTGCCGTTTTTCTTAAGAACCAGCACCGGATTAGCAAGCCACTCTGGATGGAAAACTTCAACGATAAAACCAGCGGCTAAGAGCCTGGCCACCTCCTCTCCAGTGGCCTTACGCCTTTCTTCGTTAAACCGGCGGAGGAACTGCTTCACCAGTTTGTACTTGGGATCAACATTAAGAGTGTGCTCAGCGAGTTCTCTCGGTACACCTGGCATGTCAGAAGGCTTCCATGCAAAAATGTCCCGATTCTCACGGATGAACTCGATGAGCGCGCTTTCCTATTTTGGATCCAAGTTGGCACTGATGCTGAACTGCTTGGACGAATCGCCAGGCACGAAGTCAACAAGCTTAGTCTCCGCTGCCGATTTGAATTTCAGGGCCGGATCATGCTCTGTAGTTGGCTTCTTCAACGGAGTCATGTCCGCCGGATCAACATTGTCCTTATAATACTTTAGATCCTCGGTGGCACAAATCGACTCTGCGTAAGCCGCATCACCTTCCTCACATTCCAAAGAGATCTTGTGGCTCCCATGAACCGTTATTGTCCCCTTGTGACCCGGCATCTTGAGCTGCAAATAGATATAACAAGGCCGTGCCATGAACTTGGCATAAGCCGGCCGCCCAAACAGGGCGTGATATGGACTTTGGATTTTCACCAGTTCAAACGTCATTTCCGATCTGGAGTCATTTTCATCTCCAAAGGCCACTTCCAGAGCTATTTTACCAACCGGATGTGCTGACTTGCCAGGTACCACACCATGGAACACTGTATTGGACGGTTTGAGATGTTTATCTGTTAATACCATACGACGGAAGGTCTCATAGTACAAGATGTTGATGCTGCTCCCTCCATCCATGAGCACCTTGGTGAACTTATAACCTCCCACCTGAGGTGCCACCACCAGGGCTAGTTGACCCGGATTGTCAATTCGGGGAGGATGATCCTCTCTACTCCATACAATGGGCTGCTCTGACCAGCGTAGGTAATGAGGCACAGCCGGTTCAACAACGTTGACTGCTCGTTTCTGAAGCTTCCGGTCTCGCTTGTCTAAGCTGGTGGTGAAGACATGGTACTGCCCACTATTCAACTGCTTTGGGTTGCTCTGATAACCCGATTGTTGCTGCTGGTTGTAACCACCTTGGTTATTCCGATTGTTACGATTGTTATGTCCGCCGGATTACCATTAAATCCTGAACCGAATTTCCTCCACCGTAACCCGGCCCGGACCTCGAACGCCGCGGAACCTTGATCATACCGAAAGCATTAGAACTCTTGAACTCCTGCATAATATAACAATCCTTCCAGAGGTGATTTGTGGCGCCCTTCGTCCCATGCTTGGACAGGGTTGGTTCAAGCAGATAGTTCAAGCGGTCGGATTAGGATTAGGCGCTCCACTTCGATTGCTGTTTACCCTTGCGCCGCTAGCCTTGTCCCGCGTTGGTGTTGGCTACGAAGTCCATGTTGCCATTCGCTGGCGCTTGCCTCCACCATTACCCGCCGAAAGTGATGTTGTTGGCCTTTGGAGTTGCTGTTCTTCTTTCCTTCCTGCCTCGCCATCATCGGACTCGGATCCTTGGTACTATCGAATCAGCATACTTCACTAAAGCGCCCATGAGAGTGCCCATGTCATTACAAAACCGCTTCATGCGCCCCAACTTCAACTTCAAAGGCTTAAATCGGCAATTGCCCTCCAGGGTCAAGATCGCAGAGTCAGCGTTGATCCGGTCTGAAGAATGCAAGATTTCCGAAATGCGGTGTACCCAATGGGTTGTTGACTCCCCTTCCCCCTGGACACAAGCCGCCAAGTCCACTACGGACATGGGCTGCTTACAGGTATCTTTGAAATTCTGGATAAACCGGGTCCGCAACTGGGCCCATGAACTGATAGAATTAGGTGGCAAGCTTTTCAACCAAGTACGGGTCGTGCCTTCGAGCATCATGGTGAAGTACTTTGCACACACGGCCTCATCCACATCCAGCATCTCCATGGCCATCTCATAACATTCTATCCATGCTTCTGGAGCCAAATCGGCGGTGTAATTTGGCACCTTGCGCGAACCCTTGAAATCCTTGGGCAAGCGCACATTGCGTAAAGCGGGGACGAGGCAAGGCACCCCCAAAGAACTAGAGGTAACTCCAGGCTCAACCGAGATGGTCGGATGAACCGGCGTAAGTGGATAAGCCTGGTGCTGTGCTGCTAACTCGGCCTCCCTGCGCGCTCGGGCCCGGTCCACCACCTCCTGGGCGTTATCGACGCCACCTGCCGGGTTGTTGCCACGGGGCGCACCACGCCGCGCATTACTTGATACGGCGGGTTCATCCACGTGCCTGCTATAGCTCCGGCTTGGGCGGGGGGTAGAGTGGATCCGGTCGCGGCTGTACGAATATGCTTCCTGTTGGACCAAAGCAGTCCTAAGGAGCTCCTTGACCCGGCGCGTCTCTACTGCCTGTGGTGAATCACCTTCAATTGGAATAGCCTCCAGCCGTGCTGCAGCTGCAACAAGGTTATCCATCGGGCTAGAGTAGTGACCTGGAGGTGTTTGCACAGCCTGAGGCATACTGGCATTATGGCAAGGTAGATCTATTACGCGGGGCTGAACTGGCGCGCCCGTCCCAGGTGCTTCCGCCCGGTTTACCACCAGCGGATTACTGGTTCCTGCTCCGGGGGTGTTGAAGAGATCTCTTCCCTCGAAGACTGAAGGCAAACCGGATCTGCATTTCCTCTTCATGACTTAATGCGACGCGCTCTGATCCAGCATGAGCTTATAAGCCTGCGCATCTAAAGCGGCCCGCTCTGCCGCCATCTGGCGCCTCAGAATCGCCAGATCCGCTTTAGCCTGAGTGATTTGTTCCTTCACCTTCGCAATCTCCGCGTTATGGCGTCCTGGTCCGCCGGGTTAACCTCTGCCATGAGCACAACCAACGATCGAATAGTTACGATAAAACTTGAGCGGCGGCGACAGGCCTCCTCGCCCAAAGAGCCGCCGCCATTGTTGAACCGTCAACCATTGTCGCAGTGGTCGAAGAGTGAAGCATTGCTTATGTACCGCCATGAATATTCCAACCGGTTGGGCAGATCGAGAGGGTCCGGAATCGTCACCATCGGAACAGCCCCCAATCCGGCCATCTTGTAGCTGATATAGAGACTCAGTTTCTCCGGTCGACGACTCGTCATCATAGTAGACGACGATTTCGCCAACAGATTCTGATCCGCCCTCATAACTTCCTCCGTGGATGACTCCCACAAAGGCACGCTTTACAACCGGTTTAGCCTGGGCAGGTCTCGCACGCTGAGCCGTCTCGACGAGGTCGGTGCAGATGTCCGGCTCAGGCCCTGGCTCACCGATCTTGCCGATGAAAACGTGTATGCCACCAAAGGGGACCCAGTACCCGTACTCAATCGAGCCGGCCTCGGGGCCCCAGCCTGCATCGTCGATGTAGAGCTTGCCGCGACGACTCTTGGTCATCCGGTCCACAGCATAGCCTTGAGTCCTTGAACTTGCCTCCAAGATCATCAAACCATTGTGCGATAGCCCCACGGTGGCGCCAAGCGTCGTGGTTTTGTCACGGCAGATGTCCTCATGAAAGGACTTAGTCGTGGAGCCATCGCTACGGGTTAACTTGAAGGGGTTAAAGCGGACGCAAAGACACAAGATTTATACTAGTTCGCCCTTCAATGAAGGTAAAAGCCTACGCCTAGTTGTGATGGAATTGATCTGGTCTCGATGACTAGGGAGCAAATAAGCTTCGCCTAGGCCTCGAGTCGTTGTTGTTCTGTCCTTTGAACGCCCGGTCGCCCCTTATATACACGGGTGACGCCGTCGGTTGAGAGTCCCATCTCCGTTCATACTGTATCCGGTTGGTCTCTCTCTATTCTAACTTACGATACAAGTTTACATACCAGACCGGTTTACGGCTACAGGTTCTAAACCGACTACAGGCCTTAGGCCCTTACTCTCATGCCTCTTGGGCTTTTGTCGTTGAACTACTGATGAAGTTAACCCGGCCCAGGTAGGCCGGTTTACGCCCAGTAGTAATATCCCCAACAGGTTAGGAGCACGATAAGACATGACCTCTCTCTTGGGCAGATGGCCTGATTTCACAAAGTAACACAAAGTGCTTTCTGTAACAGTGGATTTGACCCAGATGCAGGTCACAGGAGCTTTGGGAGCCTTGGGTGCCATTGTATAAATTGAAGCCTATGACAAAATAAGAAGTTCCGGTTCAAATTTAACCCGGAGGAAAACATTTTAAGTTTATTCAAAATGGCGGCTTAAGAAGGGGCCTAATGACATATGGGTAACTATGAAGTGATATTTAAGCCGCTACAGGTATCAAAGGCAGTTAAATTTTCTTAAGCTGCGGGAAGCAAGCAAAGCTGACAATCAGTGTTGTCTTCTTAAACCGGCTACATGAGCTACCGTGTGAAGCAGATTTAATAGATACAGTTTTTTAGCTAAGTATGGAACAAACAGGTTTGACAGGTTGCAGCTATTATTTTGGATCAAACGGCTGTTCTGAAAGGAAAATTTTCTAGACCTAGAACTGACACAGATGAAGTTCATAGGCTTGTACGGGGCCTCTGTACAATAGAAAGGGATCTATGTGCATTTGAAACGGAAGTAAACAGCTACCGCAGCAGTTTTATACGATCTAAAGATCAGTAAAAAGGCGTCGGAGGTGGAATCTATCAAGGGTTCGTGACGGACGGCGCATTTAACACCGATTTAACTCGAAAATCACTAATGCAGATCCGAGGAATAGGAGGAAAAACTTATAGATGCAGAGTTGCTGCGGTGATCCGTCGCGTTTTCGGTCAAGTCGAGGTTGATGCAGACGCCTGAGTTGGTGAATCTGAGGAGATCCGCGGCGGCAGCGAAGGAGCTCAAACGACAGGAGACATGAGCGGAGGAAGACGATCGAGAGGAGAATGAAAAGACCTAGGTCGTGCCTATTTATAAGGAAAGGCCGATCGAGACGGGCGTGAGAAACGAGGAGACCGGACATCATTATCCGGTGCCCCGACGCCGGTTTTTGGAATGGTCAAGTAAAGCAAAGATCCGTTGGAGGATATGGCGGAGTAAAAATGAATTTAGTAAAGGTGACGTCACGACGGGTTAACACGGATCCCGAAGATGACGTCATGGCGGATTAAAAACCTTTGCACAAGCGAAGGCTGAAGGTTTATTTCTTAAGGTATTTTAAGATTGATGTGAACGGTTCAAATAATCTGGGCCTAATGTTAGATATAACTATTTGTGTAAGCCGCCCAGAGGGGCCGGGTTACGCAAATAAGACTCATCAGAAGAAGCCCAAGACCAAGCACGAAGATGGCGGTTCAAGAAGGGTCTAAGGCCCACAGCGGCTTAAGGCCCATAGTGATAAACCGCCATGATGGCATGACTTGTATCATAAGGTAGATTTAACTAGTCACCGAGCCGGACCTGTTTATGAGCGGCGGGACTCAGAGACCGCAGGCGCCCACCCGTATATAAGGGGATGACCCGCTGGCGGTTTAGGTCAAGAAACAACTCATCAAGAGCCGGGCATAGCGTATCTCGCTCCCTGGTCATCGAAACATCAAGCAATACCAACCCAACTAGACGTAGGCCTTACCTTCACCGTAAGGGGCCGAACTAGTATAAACCTCTCGTGTCCTTTGTCCCGATTAACCCCTTTAAGCTTCCTAGTTGCGATGGCTCCACGACTAAGTCCTTGCAAGAGGACATCTGCCGTGACAATTCCACGACAGTTTGGATGCACCGGCGAAGTTGCACCAACTCTCAATGTGAGAAAGGGCAATGCACGGTACCAAAGAGGCTAGCAATGATGGAAGGGTGAGAGTGCGTATAATCCATGGACTCAACATTAGTCATAAAGAACTCACATACTTATTGCAAAAATCTACAAGCCATCAAAAACCAAAGCACTACGCGTATGCTCCTAGGGGGATAGATTGGCAGGAAAAGACCATCGCTCGTCCCCGACCGCCACTCATAAGGAGGACAATCAAAGAACACCTCATGTTTCAAATTTGTTACATAACGTTTACCATACGTGCATGCTACATGACTTGCAAACTTCAACACAAGCATTTCTCAAATTCACAACTACTCAACTAGCACGACTTTGATATTATCACCTTCATATCTTAAAACAATTATCAAGCCTCAAACTTTTCTTAGTATCCAACACACTCATAAGAAAGTTTTTACTATTTTTGTATACCTAGCATATTGAGATTAAGCACATTACCATGCTGTTTAAGACTCTCAAAATAATCTAAGTGAAGCATGAGAGCAATAGTTTCTATAAAACAAATCCACCACCATGCTCTAAAAGATATAAGTGACGTACTAGAGCAAACAACAAACTACTCCAAAAGATATAAGTGAAGCACAAAGAGTATTCTAATAATTTCCAAATCATGTATGGCTGTCTCATTTAACAATTTCAGATCTTGGTATTTTATTCAAACAACAAGCAAATCTAAGGAAAATAAAATGACGCTCCAAGAAAAACACATATCATGTGGTGAATAAAAATATAGCTCCAAGTAAAGTTACCGATGGAAGTAGATGAAGGAGGGGATGCCTTCCGGGGCATCCCCAAGCTTTGAATTTTTTGTGTCCTTATATTATCTTGGGGGTTCCATGGGCATCCCCAAGCTTAGGCTCTTGCCACTCCTTGTTTCATAATCCATCAAAAGATTTCACCCAAAACTTGAAAACTTCACAACACAAAACTCAACAGAAATCTCGTGAGCTCCGTTAGCGAAAGAAAACAAAAGACCACTTCAAGGTACTGTAATGAACTCATTATTTATTTATATTGGTGTTAAACCTACTGTATTCCAACTTCTCTATGGTTTATAAACTATTTTACTAGCCATAGATTCATTAAAATAAGCAAACAACACACGAAAAACAGAATCTGTCAAAAACAGAACAGTCTGTAGTAATCTGTAACTAACGCAAACTTATAGAACTCCAAAAATTCTAAAATAAATTGGTGGACCTGAGGAATTTGTCTAGTAATAATCTGCAAAAATAATCAACTAAATAGCACTGTCCAGTAAAAACTTGAAGCAAATCTCGTGAGCGCTAAAGTTTCTGTTTTTTATAGCATGATCATGAAGACTTCACCCAAGACTTCCCAAAGGTTCTACTTGGCACAAACACTAATTAAAACACAAAACCACATCTAAACAGAATCTAGATGGATTATTTATTCCTAAACAGAACCAAAAAGCAAGAAACTAAAATAAAGTTGGGTTGCCTCCCAACAAGCGCTATGGTTTAACGCCCCTAGCTAGGCATGATGATTTCAATGATGCTCACATAAAAGATAACAACTGAAACATAAAGAGAGCATCATGAAGAATATGACTAGCACATTTAAGTCTAACCCACTTCCTATGCATAGGGATTTTGTGAGCAAACAACTTATGGGAACAATAATCAACTTGCATAGGAAGGTAAAACAAGCATAACTTCAAGATTTTAAGCACATAGAGAGGAAACTTGATATTATTGCAATTCCTACAAGCATATATTCCTCCCTCATAATAATTTTCAGTAGCACCATGAATGAATTCAACAATATAACCAGCACCTAGAGCATTCTTTTCATTATCTACTTGCATAGAAATTTTACTACTCTCCACATAAGCAAAATTCTTCTCATTCGGGATAGTGGGAGTATCATGAGAGACTTGAATACTATAAATTGTTTCCACATTAAAAGAGTAATGTTAAGAGAAAGGGTGCTCATAATCATGACCAGTTTTATAAATATAATCATCACTACTCTTTATCGCATAAGTTTCATCACAATAATCATCATAAGTAGCAACTTTGTTCTCATCATAATCGATTGAAACCTCTTCTGAAATAGTGGATACATCACTAAATAAAGTCATGACCTCTCCAAACCCACTTTCATAATTATCACAATAAGATTCAATATCCTCCAATATTGTGGGATCACTACTTCCTAAATTTGACACTCTTCCAAACCCACTTTCATCAATATAATCATCATAAGTAGAAGGCATGCTATTATTATTATAAATTTGCATATCAAAACTTGGGAGACTAAAAATATCATCTTCATTAAATGTAGCATCCCCAAGCTTGGGAAAAACATTAATTGCAGCAAATATATTCTCAAAAACATCATCTTCATCAAACATAGCATCCCCAAGCTTGGGCCTTTTCATATCATAAGCATAATCACTCTCATCATTAATAGTATGGATAGCACCAATAGTATAGCAATTATCACATTCTTCCAAGCAAGTTCCAAAAAGATTTTCAAGATCATAAGAAGTATCTTTATCTTCCCAATCATAATCATCACAACAAGCAATAGGCATAACGAGATCATCATCAAGTGCATCATCTTCCACAATTATTTTTGATTCATTTTCATGAGGCACAACAATAATAGGAGCAACATTATTTGGGAGAGATACCTTTTTACCTCTCTTCCTTTTTATTTTCTTCTTCTTCACCACATCATGTGTGGGTTCAATCCTCTTTTTGGAGCTCCTTATTGATGAGATCGGTTGAATATAAGGCTCCTCCTCGTTACCTGATTCATCATAAGAAATAATAGGAGGATATTGGGAAGTCTATTCCCTTTCATTAGTATTCTCTTCATCTTCTATTTGTTTTTTTCTTTATGTAATTGGCAATCTAAGGATTTTCAATGCAATTCACCGCACAATACATATAAATCTTCTCTAGATCAAAATCAAGAAATCTATCAAGATTAAACTTGGGAATACCCTCAGTTATATGTTTCATTTCTTCATACCCCAAAAGAAGGCTAAGCTCTTTATGATGCTCAAGGGTAATCAAATTATCGCAATATTTGGACATGACTTGATCATGAAACAAATAGCATTGGAGCTTTAAATGACCATGTTCATTGCAATGTTCACAAGGGGTGCGATAAATATTGAATCTTTCAGTCATCAAGACTTTCTTGCAACAATTTAGTTTCTAAGTACTTATGCCTCTTGCAATATCTATCTTCCCTATTTGGTGTATACTTGCAAACCCAATGCACTCCACAAAAATTGACATGTTTATAGGAGACATTTCCATCATAACTAGTGCAATCATCATTAGTACCATGGATATTCAAGGAGTTCATACTAATAACATTGCAATCATGCTCATCATTCAAAGATTTAGTGCCAAATATTTTAATGCATTCTTCTTCTAACACTTTGGCAAAATTTCCCTTTCCATCATACTCACAAAAGATATTAAAAAGATGAAGCGTATGAGACAAACTCAATTCCATTTTTTTGTAGTTTTCTTTTATAAACTAAACTAGTGCTAAAACAAGAAACAAAAAGATTCGATTGCAAGATCTAAAGATATACCTTCAAGCACTAAACTCCCCGGCAACGGCGCCAGAAAAGAGCTTAGTTGACGGGGTGTGAGTGCCGCTTACCTAGCCTCCCCGTCAACGGCGCCAGAAAAGAGCTTGATGTCTACTACACAACCTTCTTATTGTAGACGTTGTTGGGCCTCCAAGTGCAGAGGTTTGTAGGACAGTAGCAAATTTCCCTCAAGTGGATGACCTAAGGTTTATCAATCCGTGGGAGGCGTAGGATGAAGATGGTCTCTCTCGAACAACCCTGCAACCAAATAACAAAGAGTATCTTGTGTCCCCAACACACCCAATACAATGGTAAATTGTATAGGTGCACTAGTTCGGCGAAGAGATGGTAATACAAGGGCAATATGGATGGTAGATATAGGTTTTTGTAAACTGAAAATATAAAAACAGCAAGGTAAATAATGATAAAAGTGAGCGTAAATGGTATTGCAATGCTAGGAAACAAGGCCTAGGGTTCATTCTTTCACTAGTGCAAATTCTCTCAACAATAATAACATAATTGGATCATATAACTATCCCTCAACATGCAACAAAGAGTCACTCCAAAGTCACTAATAGCGGAGAACAAACGAAGAGATTATGGTAGGGTACGAAACCACCTCAAAGTTATGCTTTCCAATCAATCCGTTGGGCTATTCCTATAAGTGTCACAAACATCCCTAGAGTTCGTACTAGAATAACACCTTAAGACACAAATCAACCAAAACCCTAATGTCACCTAGATACTCCAATGTCACCTCAAGTATCCGTGGGTATGATTATACGATATGCATCACACAATCTCAGATTCATCTATTCAACCAACACATAGAACCTCAAAGAGTGCCCCAAAGTTTCTACCAGAGAATCAAGACAAAAACGTGTGCCAACCCCTATGCATAGGTTCATGGGCGGAACCCGCAAGTTGATCACCAAAACATACATCAAGTGAATCACGTGATATCCCATTGTCACCACAGATACGCACGGCAAGACATACATCAAGTGTTCTCAAATCATTAAAGACTCAATCCGATAAGATAACTTCAAAGGAAAAATCAATCCATTACAAGAGAGTAGAGGGGGAGAAGCAACATAAGATAAACTACAATAGCAAAGCTCGCGATACATCAAGATCGTGCCAAATCAAGAACACGAGAGAGAGAGAGAGATCAAACACATAGCTACTGGTACATATCCTTAGCCCCGAGGGTGAAGTACTCCCTCCTCGTCATGGAGAGCGCCAGGATGTTGAAGATGGCCACCGGTGAGGGTTCCCCCCTCCGGCAGGGTGCCGGAACAGGGTCCCGATTGACTTTTGGTGGCTACAGAGGCTTGCGGCGGTGGAACTCCAGATCTATTCTGTTCTCCGAAGTTTTTAGGGTATATGGAGTGATATAGGCGGAAGAAGTACGTCGGTGGACCTCCGAGCTGTCCACGAGGTAGAGGGGCGTGCCCTAGGGGGGTGGGCGCGCCCCCACCCTCGTGGGCAGCCCGGGACTCCCCTGGTGCAGCTCCAGTACTCCGTGGGCTTCTTCTGGTCCAAAAATAGGTTCCGTGGAGTTTCAGGTCAATTGGACTCTGTTTGATATTCGTTTTCTTCGAAACACTGAAATAGGCAAAAACAACAATTCTGGGCTGGGCCTCCGGTTAATAGGTTAGTCCCAAAAATAATATAAAAGTGTAAAATAAAGCCCATAAACATCCAAAACAGTAGATAATATAGCATGGAGCAAAAAAAATGATAGATACGTTGGAGACGTATCAACTTCCATTGGCCATGATGTTATGGAAATGCAAATTCCAATTAAAGATGTTATGAAAATTGCCATGTTTAATGAATTGCAGTTGCCATGTTTAATGGACTGTAGTTGCCATGTTTACTCAACTGCAGTTGCCATGTTTAATGAACTGTAGTTGCCATGTTTAAACGAACTGTACTTCCATTGGCCACAACAACATAAGGTGCTACAAAAAACTTCACACAAGAGTTTAACAAAACCACACAAAACTTGCAGATTCCAGGAAGAAATAAAGCATGCCAGCATGTACACGGCTTTCCAGGTGGACGAACATACGTTCAAGGTGTGTTCTATCTTGGGCATGTCAGATTCAGAACCTGAATACCCGGACAAGGGAAGGAACTACTTTGTGAAGGCCTCGATAAGCGAAGGCGAATACTACTGCCAATGCTGCAAATTCGAATGGGACGGGATTGTGTGCTGTCACATACTAAAAGTAATGGACATGAACACGGTGACACGAATGCCCCGCCATTTCATATGGCGGCGATGGACTTGGGACGCTGACGACGCATTGGCGCCGCAAACATCAAACGCAGTTTTGGCTGTGCATGACGAGAGACCAAAGTCAACCATGGAAGCCGTGAGGCACGTTGTGTTGACAAAGAACTATGCTGAACTAATTGACGAAGCGTGCAAGAGTGATGAGACAGCGAGGGTCGCAGAAAAACACAGGAAGGCTCTGAAAAGAGAGCTTGATGAGATCAAGAATAGGAAAGTTGAGGAAGCCTCACACAAGTTCCCCCGCACATCAAGTGTGCCTTCGTCCACGGGGCCATCATCTGAAAACTCGGAGGTAGGATCTGGAACAGCAAGCACACAAACCCAGGTCAGGAACCCGCCCCGTTCCATCACAAAGGGGCATCCAAAAGAGATAAGATACAAATCGGGATTGGAGATTCAAGCAAGACACAAGAAAACTAAGAAAGGGACGGGCAATCCATAAGCAACATTGGAGCACTGTGACCTGGTCCTTGGTGACATTTTTTTGTAATCTAGATGTTCTAAATTTTTAAAAGTGGGAGAATGACTCTTGATGGGCATCAAAATTTGAAGGAAATCGCCATGGATGAATAGCTATAGTTGCCACGTGTATGGTACTGAATTTGCCATGTTACTTCAACTGAATCTGCCATGCCATTTCTACTGAATCTGCCATGCCATTTCTACTGAATTTGCCATGTTATATATACTGAATCTACCATGTTGTTTGTACTGAATCTGCCATATTAGTTGTACTGAATATGCCATGTTAGTTCTACTGAGTGTGCATCGCGTAGATTTTCCGTGTTCAGTCAGCGCATTTTAGTCACACATATTGTATTGTGTGCAAACTATGGGAAACAAGTTGAAACGGTCACGTGCAGCAACCGCACAGGTTACGGCTGCGTGATCAAACTACCATGCTAGCCGGTACAGTTAGCAATGAAAAAAAAGAACCAAACAGACAAATGAAAAAGGACGATAACTTTCACTAACCGTGTCTGATGAACTACATTTGCCATGTTTCCAAACATCGTAGACGCATTCGAAACACCAAACTGGTACTACCAACGATGAACGCATAATAATACTGAAAAATATAAACGTATCTGCTGTCACACCTAATTAGGTTCACATCCACACATATATTACAGAAAATGTTCAAATGTCGCTCACACAAACACCACTACATACTAGGCTACACGGAGATGAAATCATAACATAGTACACAGACATAGTTTTGAAAAGAACAAAGGTAATACCTTACATTCCTCGGCAACAGAATGTAAGGTAGGCGTTCGGCATGGAGCACGACGTGATCACTTGTACTTCTTGGTGGCTTTCTTGACAGCTTCCTCTATGAACTCATGTGTGTTGGACCGCGTGTTGAAATCTTCATTCATCAACCAGTTCCATGTGTAAATTTTGTGGAGCTCGACGACCATTGCAGCTGTGACGACAGGAACCCGTCGACCTTCCCACTTTGCAAGGTATTCCAACGTGTGAAAGCCGCAGTCGTGCCTAAAACAAGAAAAGAATCAGGTGAACTCACAAAAAACAAAGAGAAAAATCATAAACTTCAATTCAAAGGTAACAACAGGGTTAGTATTGGTGTATAGGACACATGAAGAAAAGATGGGAAAATACCGGTTTCCTTGCTTTGTAGTCGCCACGTACTCAATTGGTGTCTGATCTGGACCTTTGAGTTTTCGTAGTGACGGTTCCATGTCTCTTTGAGGTTGTTGATGAAGCATTCAACATGCGTAGTAAGGTCTGCATTAGCTTCTGAACGCATTGAATCAAGCACCTCAATACGTTGGTTCTTCAGGTCAAGGTAGATCGCGTAGTGGTGACCACACTTGTCATGTGGGTCGTGTCGTGCAAGCTCCTGGAACATGGGGAACAAGACCTGCAAGTAAAATGAAGGAAAGAAGGAGCAGAGTTCACATGAAGAATAGAAATGATGTAATTGGGAAAATGACGTGTAGAAGATATCATCGGTTGCACTAAGAGGCACATGAGTGACATAAAGCAGCAAGGGTCCAAAAAGTAAACCCACATAGAAATGTTTAGTTATAGTGGGTAATTAAAATAATTTGCCATCCATGTATGAACAAAGTTGCCCTGTATTTTAGTTTGAAGTTGCCACATAGGTTATAGTAAGAATCAAATCGAAAGTCATTTTACATGGCAGCTGTTGCCACATGAAACAGCTGTCACAAAACAGGGTGTAGCCCACATGTGAAGTATAGCTACTGGCAAAAACATACCATGGGAGGAAAAAATGTGCAAAAAAGGAAGGAGTAGTCACACATTTCTTCATTGTGAGCTTGAAATCACCATGCGCAGCAAAATGCTTCCTCGGGTTTTTGTGGTGGAAGTCACCATCCCATATTTTGCACGTCACACTGTACTACATGATTGTTTTGTCGGGAGACATATCCATATGCCTGTTGATGAAGTCAATCCCACATGGAACTACATTCTTCGACATTTTACTGAGTGGCCTCACAGACTCGGCAAGATCACCCAGGTCAACGTATGTTGCATCGCATTGTATGATCTTGGTCCTGTCCAAACATGAGCTTTACAAAAATGATATAACATAAAAGAATCATGTCTACTAAGTAAAAAAAGAAATAAAACGTGAACGGAGCATATCTAGAAAAAGCAAATGGAGGAATAGTAAAAAGAGCAACGCAAATGAGAGGTTATGTGGTGTGGTCATTACGCTTTCAGTTCCTTCATGTGCTTGCTGTTGGACCTCGCATTTCCAAAGCGCTTGACAATATCGTACAACTGGTTCTGATCCTTTGTGGCCTTGACTTCTGGCTTGTAATCATCCGCGGATGGTGCGTGAACTACCCTATGTCGCCTCATAGAACCAGGGATGGCACTTCTAATGGTATCCTTAGATACCATCTCAGCAAGCACGTTAGAACTTGATTGCCCCTGACCTCGTGAGGACCTCCTCTGCAATGCTGTCTCCTCAATCCTACGGTAAGCTTCATCAAGTGACGGCGTAATCTCCTCAGGGGTGGCTGCAAGGATCAAAAAAGTGGGTTAGGATACCTGGAAAACAAAACAAGTTTAGTGTGAAAGAAAGGGTGCAGAATATGAAATGTAGGTAGAAAACGTAGGGAGTTGCCATGTGGAGGCAACTCCAGTTGCCATGTGTAGTGCATTGTAGTTGCCATGTGACAACAACTACAGTTGCCATGTTGTATCAATTCCAGTTGCCATGTACTTGCCAAATGGAAAATGCAACATGGCAACGAAAATGCAGGTGACAATGTGCAGCAAATCCAGTTGCCATATCCATCAGATAACATTTGCCATCACAAGTGAGAACCCAAAAAATGCTTGGGACAAAAGTCAGACTAAAAAGATGTATACAAGAAAATGATAAACGCTGAAGAAATGTACCTTGCACAATCGGCTCTGCAAACTTCACAGCCTTCCTGCCCTCGACCATTGGCTGCGCCATCATTGCGGCCACGCCTGCCGATAAAGCAAAGGAAACTGGCGTAGGATCTCGCACCACTGGTTGATCTTGACTAATGCCAAGGCTAAAGCTCGGTGGGGTGAAGGCCATTGGGTGCCTCTCCTTCCTACTGGCCGGACCGCGAACAACTTGCTGGGCAGAATCCAAGGGTGAAAGATCAAAAAACATTTCTGCATCGGCCGCTGCAGAATCATCAGGCTTATTCGTAGGGCGGGGCGTGTTGTCAGCGGTATCAGTCGCAGCTTTCTTGACAATCTTCTTGTTTGGGCTGTAGGGGACACCAACGTTGACTGGGAGCTTAGAAGTGTGCAGATTTAAGCTTGGGTTCTCCACGGCGGGTAAAGACACAATCTGCTTCGGACGTTCACCTCCGTCAGTCGTGCCCGGCTTGCCACCTGGGTCAGTTGTACTCCAATCTTCTGTTTTCTCCATAACATTGCTTTTGGCAGGTTGTGGGAACAGTGTGGACGCAGGCACATAACTAGAGTCATCTCTGCTGCTCCTAGCTACAGCCGGTGCGTTGGGTATGTCTGCTGATTGCTTGCGGGGACTACGACGCCTAGGTGGAAGGCCAGCTCGCGAAACGATCGCCTTAGCAACCTCTGGACCACCAGAAGCTGGAGCTGTTGTGCCAAGACTCTCACCTGTGGATGGCATATCATTATGGACTGTCGCCTCAGCCCCTTCTTTCGTGGACGCAGAAGCCACCCATGCACTTGGAATCCGTGTCAGATGAGCGGGAATCTTCCTTGCTTAGGTTGATCTCGGGGGCGTCCACTTCAACACTTGCTGATCGGGTGGCATGGCTCACAGCAGCATCCTTCATTGCCAGCAGAGTGGGCAATATTTCAGCATTCCTTGCAGATACCGACTTGTCACTCCCTGATGTACGGATGCCTGTTGTTGTAGCCTGCACATCTGCAACCGACGGAGATGGTCGGCCGCTTGCATCAGAGCTAGTGGGAACAGTTGACGCTGCAACAGCAGTTTTGTCGACTGGTGCCTCATGAATGTCTGAGTTGCCACCTGTTGACAGCTTCGAATGAAGGCGTTCGAGTGGGTCTATAATGTTCTGCTTGGTCACACGTGTAGTAGTCTTCTTCACCCTGCAAAGAAAAAGCACATGAAAAGTATTGAAAAATGAACAAAAAATATTTGCCATGGTAGCCATCTTAAAAAATGAAAAAAATGTGCGATGTGCCAGAGCTGCCATTTCAAAACTAGGTATGGATGAGCACACAAGCCAATGGAAGGCTGGTAGTTGCCTTGCAGGTAGAATAAGAATTGCCATGTGGCCTAGTTAGCAGTTGCCATGCAGAACAAGCAGGAGTTGCCATGGTAGCCATCTTGAAAAATGAAAAAAATGTCTGATTTGCCAGGGCTGCAATTTCAAAACTACATATGGACGAGCACACAAGC
This sequence comes from Aegilops longissima, assembly GCA_021605205.1. NCBI lineage: Eukaryota > Viridiplantae > Streptophyta > Magnoliopsida > Poales > Poaceae > Aegilops > Aegilops longissima. The sequence goes on from JAHIAM010000645.1 coordinate 21,009, forward strand.
CAATGGAAAGCTAGTAGTTGCGATGTAGGTGGAATAAGATTTGCCATTTGTCCTAGATAGCAGTTGCCATGCAAAACAAGCAGGAGTTGCCACACAGTAAAAAGAAAGAGATCATTGGAAAAGCAACAGTTGCCATGTGGGACTGATGGCAGTCGCCCATGTGGCAAGCTGAACAGTTGCATTGAAAAGCAAAAAATATAGCACTATGGCCATGAAAGAATAGGGATAACCTACTTCTTGACAGTCTTCCTCAAGTCTGGCAACACGACAGGATCCCCGGTGTTGGACGTCGTCGTACGAGGAGATGACCTGGTGGAAGGGGTGTCACCAGCAATGGGGGCACCCTTGTGCAATCGAGCAGAAACACGGGTTGGCGTTGGTGCTTGTTTCTTTGTAACTGCTCGTCCACCAGCTGTCGCCTCACTGCACGTATAAGAAAAGTGGCAAAAAAGGTGCCAAGTGTCAGACACGAAAATCATTGCCATGCTTAGCAGAACAAATGGAAAAAAAGGTCACTCTGTTCAAAAGGAGAGACAAAACAAAACACTAAAATAGAAGTCGAACCTCCTCCTAGCAGCTAAGGGATCGGTCCTAGACCTCTTGCCAGGAGAGCCTTGCCCAACATCCTCTGGAGCCCTCCCCCTCTTTGATGGCGACACCCCCTTGTCTCTCACAGATGTATGTTCTTTGACTTTCTCCGGTGAGGGGACATCTGGTGCAGCTTTGCCCTTCTTACCACCTGCACGAACTTCAACATGTTCATCATCGTCGGTGTCGTGTTGCACGTTCTCCATGTCATCGTCATCATCCTTGTCGAGAGAAGCATCTCCATCTAGTTCATCTTGTGTGTCAGGAAGCTCCTGCGAGCTGTTGTAGTCGTACTGACCACGGCAACCAGTTGGCGATGTGTCCTTTCTGCAACAAATGGAGTGAACTGCCTCGCAACCGCGTCGCTGTCAGAGCCATTAAGGGTCGTCCAACCCTCAACCAACTTCCCGAGCAAGATGGTCATTCCGGATGCAAACTGCCCAATTAGATGCTCAACAGGTGCCCTCACTTGTGCACGAAACAAGAAGCAACAGTAACCAACCATATTAGAGTCACGTGCGCAAGATCAAATAAACCAAACACAACCATAGATATATATCCTTGATTACCTCAGCAGGACAAGACGGAGCTGAGTGCACGTCCATCCACTTCCCAAAGTTTTGAGGCCCACCAAACACGCTCTAGTCTATAGCATGCTTGGCCATCAGCTGGAAATAACCAAAAAACAACTAGGATGTAAGAGAGAAAACAATGAACACTAACTAACAGTACATGTATTGAAAAAAAGAGAGGAAGAGGATAGAAGTTTGAACATGGATGGCGGAGTTGCCATGTGGCGTAAGACATGGATACCATGCGCAGACATCCATGGCTAACAAGGTAGTCATCTCTTGTTAGCCACACGCGGTTGCCGTATGGGGATTTTTTCATACGTTATGCAGCACCAAAATTGAAAGAATGTCGTGTAAAGAAAGAAGCCAGAACTAACCTGCAGTTTCCCATATTTAGTATCAGTTATCTTGTCTGCGGCAAGCATAGCCTTGACAGCATCGTACGTCCACGCAGAGACAACAAACTTATGTGGAGGTGGCAGGCCTCCTATCCTAGTAAAGTCAACGGTGGACAGATCAAGACGATCGACATACATGAGCTGGTGTACACAATAAAAAAGAAAAATATGTCAGTTGCCATCTTGCTATGTTGAAAAATAAGCTAATGTATGTTCCTTCAATCATCAAGTTGAAGGGCATGAAAGAAAGAAAGAGTTGCCATCTATATGTGCTAATTGCCATCATGTTGTGCTGGCAGTTGCCATCTTGTTATGATGGTAGTTGCCACAATGTCGCCATCGTTGTTGCCATGCATACTCAAGGTGCTAAGAGCGTTTGCAAAGGAGTAGTAAAAAAATACCATTAAATGGAGTCGACAACCCTTCTGGTACATCTTGTTTGAGAAATGCATCATGCAGGAAGTCTGCAATGAACTTACACCAATTCATGTTCTTCACATCTATCAGTTTTGCCTGCACGACACAAATTTTAGGACAAGAAGTTGCCGCATCAGAAATCAAATGGAAAAACATCAAAATAACTGGCAGTGACTAGCTTACAGATGACATCGGAGTAAAAAGATTGAATGAAATAAAGGAGTAGAGATAGATCATTCACCAGGATGGGGAAGCATTTGTTGCTTGGGCGAAGAGATGTGGTCGGCGCAAAAACAGCTGAGATCAGGTACATGAGTAGCTTCATCTTAAAAAGCTCGCCATGGGTTGTCATGGCCTCCAGCGAATTTGCCAGCACAGTCGTGTTCGGCATGGTTGCCGTCCCAGGAAATAAACGGGCAAACAATGTTTCCTCAATCTTATTATTGACATCATACGGGACTTTGATTTCTCCACGGGGCACACCCAAAGTGCATAACACGGATTCCTCGTCCAACGGCAGTCTTCCACGTCCCAGAATCACAAATTCTCAAGAAGCGGGCTCGTAAATCTGACCGAGCCAGTCGCATACAGGGTTTCACTAGATTCTTGCACCGAACATCCATCAGAGCCTGCATCCCCATCTCAGCAGCAGCTCCCTTCTGGTCGTCGGCAAATCCATCGGTCAATATAGTCAGGCGTTCCTGTGAAGCCCTATTGCGATTATGTTTCTTCTTCTGAAAAATAGACAAATGATCATTTGTTGCCATGTTTCACTATCATGAAAATTTAGTTCATAACAGACGATTGCAAACTCAATGTGACATTCAAAACATATGGGGGAGGGGGGGTACCTCATCGTCGTCTTTTGTCCGTCCAGTTGTGCGATTCTGCCGCGGTAACTCCATGAAATCATCATCGTCGTCTTGATGGTCGCCACAAGCCATTGTGCTGAGGTAAGAACAAAGCAAAATGTCAGGGTGGAAATGAAAGTATGAAGTAAGCAGTTGCTACCTGACAGAATGTACTTGCCACATGGGCTCAATTGAAAGTGGCAAAAAGATTATGTAATATCATATGAACACCCACACCCCCTATGATTGTCCAATAAGAAATGTGGCAACTAAACACGTTGGCTTAATTTGAAAAATGTACAGATAATAGGGCACTTAAAACAAAATGTTGAAGTTGCCATGTTAGCACAAGATAGTACAAAAGAAAGGCACAAATCTTCCACTGCACAAACATATAATGTGGCAATTCACACCCTGTCCTCATACAAAAATGAGTTGCCATATGTTCGAAGGCAAATGTACTATGTTGAAATTGCCATGTTAAAATGCAAGACAATTCAAAATGTGCTGAAAAAATCCACTGAACAACCTGTAATGTGGCAATTCACACACTGACCTCATATTAAAAATGAGTTTCCATGTAATACGGCCAAATATGTTCACATATCACAAGTCACCATGGCAAAACACAAAAATGAGTCTATAGTACAGTGAATTTGCCACATTATCCTGTCTACATCATGGCAATGTAATATAGCCAAAATATGTTCAGATATCACAAGTCACCATGGCAAAACACAAAAAATGAGTCTATAGTAGAGTGAATTTGCCACATTATCCTGTCTACAGCATGGCAACAGCCATAGTGTGTTCACAGAAATACTTACCACATGGAAAACATATTTGTGGCAATTGAAACAGTTGATCAGGAAATTAGTTGCTATCCAGTGCACAAAGTTGCTGAAACTGCCAGTATCCCGTGGAGTCCCGTTTTGCGGTACGCCACACCCCTCCCGATGAACAGGACCCCCGTTTCGACCGTAGCGCTCCAACACAAGTCCGTTTCGTCCGTTTTGCGATACGCCACACCCTCTGATCAACAGGACCCCGCTTTGATCGTAGGGAGGTCCGCTTCCTCCATTTTGCGGCACGCGGACCCTCCCGATGAACAGGATCCCGTTTCGAACATGGCCGGTCGAACACAAGGCCGTTTCCTCCATTCTGCGCTACGCCAGGCCTCGTTTCCATCGCCTATTCTGTCCAAGCCCTCCCGATGAACACGACGCATTCCGTTGCCTCCCCATGAACACGACGCATTCCGTTGCCTCCCCATGAACACGACAACGATGTTGTTTCTCCGTTTCGACCCAGCCATGTACACGAGTCCTCGCCAGACGAGCGCGCGAGTAGGCGTTCGAGACCCGCCCGTATGTACACATACGTGGTCGATTTATTTCTTGCACCATGTCCGCTGACGACGTGTACATGCTACGCGGCGCGCCTCTACTACGACACGCGGCGCGCTCTACATCGACCAAGATGTACATACACATTCGCGACCAAAATGACAATGCTACGACGCTCGACCAGGTGGGTCCCGGTATCGTGCACTTCCTTGCCTGCGAAGATGTAGCTGGTGGGTCCCCGCAGTCGTGGGCGAATCATCTTTTTGCCGGACGCACTTCCTTGCGTGCGAAGATGTAGCTGGTGGGTCCCGAGCAGTGGGGAAACGTTTTTGTGAAATCGGTGGCCCGTCCGGTGGGTCCCAGCTGTCAGGTGGAGGAATCATTATTTTCCGCGTAATAAGGAGGCACTTCCTTGCTGCAGCCGTGGACCCAGCTGTCAGCCTTTCCACATACAGTCCACGTCCGATGGAAGTCGTTCCTTGGCCACGTTGACCACACCGCGTCGAGAGCACCAGGGCGGTGGACGGCGGCGAGGCCTAGGAAGGGGACGGCGGGGAGCCGGGGAAGACGTGGCAGTGGAAGCCCGCGCGGAGAGGAGTAAGAGGGTTCACTGGTTCGGCTGCGGTGTGAGGCTGCCGTCGCCGCAGGCTGGCCATGTGGGAATAGTAGGGCGGTGAGGCCTCATGGCGGCACACAGCCGCCACGGAGGCAGGAGCATGCAGCACGACCGGCGCTGCTTTGGGCGGCTGGAGCAAGAAGACCAGAGGTTGAAGAAGCACTATGGCCGTTGGATGGACATCGTATGGTCACTGGAGCTAGAATCGTTCATATCAACTAAAGTTGACAAAGGCCCCCGTCCCAGTCAACTTAGTAGGCCCACAAGTCAGCCTCCGACCATGGTGGGTCCCAGCTAGCAGGGGGAGTATTCATTTTTTTGTGCGTAATAAGGAGGCACTTTCGGTGGGTCCGAGCTGACAGCGGGGGAACCTTTTTTCGCGAAATACGCTGGCCCGTCCGGTGCGTGCCAGCAGTCAGGGGGGAACGTCTTTTTTCGCGAAATAAGGTGGCCCGTCCGGTGGGTCCCTGCTGTCAGGTGGAGGAATAATTATTTTGTGCGTAATAAGGAGGCACTTCCTTGCGGCCGCTTGGACCCAGCTGTCAGCCTCTCCACGTACAGTACTCTTCTGATGGAAGTCGGTCATTGACCGCGTTTACCACGCAGCGCCGAGAGCACCAGGGGCGGTAGTCTGGATGACGGCGAGGCCTAGGAAGGGGACGACAAGGAGCTGGGGAAGACGCAGCAGTGGAAGTCCGCGCGGAGAGGAGTACGAGGGTTCACTGGTTCGGCTGCGGTGTGAGGCTGCCGTGGCCGCAGAATAACAGGGGGTGTGGGTGAGTAGAGGGATGGCTTGGCCAGCGGTGGGAGTAGTACGGGGCGGTGAGGCCTCCGCTGCATCACAGCCGGCCACGGGAGGCAGGAGCACGCGACACGACCGGCGCTGCTTTGGGCGGCTGGAGCAAGAAGACCAGAGGTTGAAGAAGCACTACGGCCGTTGGATGGACATCGTACGATCACTGCAGCTAGAATCGTTTATATTGACTAAGTTGACAAAGCCCTTGGTACGCGTCAACTTAGTAGGCCCACAGCTCGGATTTGGCAGAGACATATAGCCCATTTGCGATTTGTAAGAATGTACAACCCATTTTTTTAATTCTAATGGAATTTACTACAACCCATTTACAGTTTGTTAAAAGTACATCCCAACTTCTAGCTAGGACAACGTTTAATAATTTCAAACAACCGCTCAAAACAGAATTAAAAAAATTCTACATTTTGATGGGATCCAAATATTTTATCCAAAATTTTAGTCAGGTTAAATATAATTTCAAAATAAAGTTGTATTATGTTAAAATCCAACGAAATATTGCGCAATAACAAGTAATGAAATAAAAATTCAAATTCCAAAATAATATATTTTTCAAACTAATTACGTGTTTGGTGCATAGTAACTGTCCAGTTATTATAATTACATCCCATTTATTATTTCTTAAAGTCCATTTTCTTGTTAAGCCTAATGCATACCTCCTAGGAAAGTTTGCAGCCAGTGGGCGGAGAATAACAAGTTGACCGGATATTGTGTACAACTGTCGCCCGATTGCATTGCTGATGTTGAAAAAAGGCATGTGTAGTACAGACAACCTAACATGGTTACTCAACCCACATTCAGCGACGGAAAGGCCCAAACAAGGCTTCAGACAACTTTTGAAGTCACCGAGCTCAATTAATAACTTAAGAAAAAGTTAGATTACCGTGGAACCTAATTAAAAGCTGTCACGAGCAAATAAATAATTCAACGGGTCCCACTTGTGCGTAGCGCGGCGTGTGCGTGTGTGTGTGTGTGTGAGAGAGAGAGAGAGAGAGAGACCCATCGGTCGATGCTCAGAATACATCTTTCAGCCATATGCATTGCTGATGCTCAAGAAAAGCTTATATAGTTGACACAATCATATAGAACATCATAGCACACTGAACTTGCATACAAAAATTTCACGCAGGCGGCACAATCATGATGGAAGCAGTGGATCGCTACGGGAAGGGCTATGTTGAAACCAACGAAGTCGTACATAACGGTTCATCATCTTTATCAATGACGGGGAAATATCTTGAATGTTGTGCAAAGAAAACAGACAGACAACACAATAAGTTCTGCTAGCACATTAAGTTGATGTACAACCCTTTCTAAAAAAAGTTAAGGTACAAAATTAGAACAGGTCACAATCAAATGTACCGGCATATCAGTGCTTCACACCCATAGCTCAGATTTCACTAGTATCTGACAAGATTCAGTTGTTACCTCAAATTAGAGCACATCCAGGCAGCCAGCCCTGCCTCTTCTCCCAAAGAAGCAGTGGCCTCCGCCGCGCGATGGAGTAGGCCCTATGCCGTCCATCGTTCCGAGCAACACGGGGAAAGTCTGACGTTGACTCCTGTAATGGACATCGTCGACGGACCCTGGCACCAGTGGAGGCGGCAGGACTTCGATTTATGGATTGACCACTTCTTCGACATGCACGAACACTCGATACAGGTACATCCCTAATGTATTCCGCGGCGGCCTTGGTGGCGACGAATAGTACAACCCCGGTTCCTGCAGCGGTATCTCAACACCAATCACCTTCGGTATGGTGGACGAATTCTTAATCCATGCCATAACCGTCAGAGCCCAGCTGTCTGGAGGAACAAACATACTTACGAGCTCACCTCCAGGGTCGTTGATAAGCTCGTTCATGGACTCACTGTTCCAAGCACGTCGAGGCATGCCGTGGAAGGTAAGCTTTGTTAAAAACTCAAGCTCAGAGGGCACCGAGCCCCATCCTGGGTGCCACCGATCAAAGGTCACCAGCGCGCCATCAAAGAACAAACGCCGGGAAGATTCGAACACACGACTACAGTCGAAAGTTGTCTGGAACCTGACGAAGAAATCAGCCGGTGGCGGACAGACTTCGACAAGCAAGTCACTTATTTGGATGCCGTGCGCAATGCCAAGAGCTTTGACAAGGTCGTCTGGCGAGACGGGAGGCCGGTCGCCATTGATGGTTACCATCAGCACTTTGCCGGCAAACTGGTCGTCAAGCGCCGCCATTCCACTGTTGAGCGACAACACGCAGTGACCGAAGGCAGGACGGACCTCAGGATCTCCGGCTCGGAGATCCGCGTTGACCAGCGACATGATAGTGCGCTTGAGTATGTGGAGTACAGGAGGGGATTTGGGGAACTGGAGTAGGAATCGAGATTCCAGAGGTGGGGAGGGGCGGAGACTGGGATGAAAAGGTAGCATGAATTTCGAGCACGCGCTAATATGTTTCTCGGCGCAAGCGCACAAAAACACCGTGGCGCCCACATGTCGGCCTAAGAGTCCTTATTCTTTCTTTTTGGAGAGCCCGACCTTTTTTCAGGATCTTTTGAGAGCCCGCCCGAGAGTCATAATTGACCTGTTTGGCATTGCGTTACTACTCGCCCATATTCAACGACACCTCATCGCCCAAACAAGTGTACATCATCGAAAAGACATGAGCTCAAATTATATAACTTGAAAAAGGAGATATACTCGAACACCGGAGAATGGTGATGCCCTCATTTAGCCCACCAGAGTTCGAGATAATAAACAGTTCAAACAACGATATATACAACATTCAAACACCGACTAGTGACTACTATCGACATAAACAACAAGACATGATAGTTCATAAGAAGTCTTGCTAAACCACCAAAACGCACCCATCTGCGGCTTTCAGGACTCTCGTGATCCGCACGAGAATGACATTCTAAATGTAGCAACTATTACATAGTAAGAGTGACATAGACGAGGATGACCAAATGACAAGGAATATGCATAACAAAAGAAAGAACTACCCATCCAGAACCAGCAGCAAAGACAACAAAGTCATTCGAAGAGATGATCCAACACCATCATAATTTGCAGCCTCGCTTCAGCGACCATTGATCCGGAGACACCAGTACTCCACCCTCTCGATGCAACAACCCAATTACCTATCAACCTGAAGGCTTGAACCACATCACTGCCTGTCGTAATTGAGACATCCAAGGATCAAAGTTAATCCGGATGCCTTTGTCATTCTCACCTTCTTTTGGCTGCAGGCTGTATCGTTGACAATTAGGGGAGTTTGCTCCCGAACTTCTAGGGCTCGCCGTGTAGACACAATTTTCCATAGCAAACAGAGCCTCTCTACCATCAAGGTCCTTGCCAACGGTGATCTCCTGGTTAATCGGATAATTGAGTCTGAGAAAAGAGAGTGTGAACCAAGGCTGTTTATCCGCCTCCAACTAAAAAATCCTGAAGGCCCCAACAAGCTGGTATCCTGCTCATAGACGTAACAGCCACTGTCCAGATACTCGCGTATTACACGGTGCTTGTATACAGTGGGGTTTTTGCAATATAAATTTTCCGGCTCATGTGTCCGAATGATCATCAGTCTTTTGCCGTCGTCTGATTGAGCGAGGAACCAGTTGTGCTTCCCTGTTTTTGGCAAAGGTGGTGTGATTACAAAGGGCAGTAACTGTAGGGACACTACATCATATCCAAAAGGACAGGCATTGTTAATGTAAGATCAGCATTTTTCAGAGTATGAGTAGGATAATGTAAGAAACGTCATTGATATGTCCCTGTTGGAACTGGGAGGAAAATACAGGGAAATGTATACTGGGTTCAAAAATATAGAAGTGCCATGCATGGTTATACTCATGTTATCTCGCAATCGATTCTTCATGTGAAACTACCATGTCATGCATGTTATGTAATCATGTTCATCCTCACAAAAAATTCTCCAAGGTAACTAACAGACCATGCATTGTTATATACTCGTGTTTCGTGGGCAAAATTTTAGTGAGGATATTATTCTAGCCATTGATTGCTGAAGGCTAATATAGGTATGTACACATGGTAAGCATTGTAGATTTCACTACTTCCAAATATAGAGTTCTCCATATGCACATTTACTCCCCTAATGTATGGTTAGATGAAACCAACAGTGTGGTGCATGTTTCTACATCATGAAAATGAGGAAACTAACATGGCCATTGGTACACACTCATATTTAGTAGTAGTATATAGATTACTGTAAAATAAGGATAATATCCATATATTCCTAACCATTTGATTATTCAGGGTATAAATTGGCTATAATGACATGGTCAAAATCGCATGAATTAACTCATTCCAAATATAGCTGATTTACGACGTCTCTAATACATTGCCATAGTTCTATTCAAATTCTGCTCAAACAGAGATATGCCAATCATCACAAAAAGTTCAAGCAGTGTCATGGCGTCATCATTAACATGAGATGGAAAAAACTTACACGCGCCGTCCCAGCAATACGTGGTGCCATCTGCTTTGTCGATCGCGTAGATGATGCCATTGTGTTCCATAGCATCACAGAAGTGTGTATCAGCTTTGACGATGATCCACTGCGAGCCGAGTTGTCTCCCTAAAGAAGGCACCAGCGTAAAGATAGGCGAGTCCGCGGTTGAACAAGGCAATTAGCTTGAAGTCTGCGTAATTCGCATGTCGTGTGGGCACTTGGCAAATTACAATCTTCTGCAAAACAAGGTCCGTCCAACTGACGTAGTAATCTAGATGAATTGGACCGCGATGGTAATACTCTATATAATCCAACGGAGGAAGGATAATCTCATGGGAGGTCTGGAAGTTCGCGAGCACCAACTTTTTACTGTCTTCTCTGAAGGCAGCCATCCAGTGGGAGTTCATGCCGACCCAGTACATACCTGCCAAGAAGTTTCGGGCGATGGTGATCGGATCGATGTCGAGGGAAATGATGTACGGCGACCCACTACATACCTGCAAAGAAGTTTCGGCTAATGGAGATCGGATTGAAGTCGAGGGGCCTCATGCACGCCTCCGTATCATGGTGAAACAATCTCACAAGACCAGATAGCAGCAAGCAGGGTGTCTTGAAAAGCTTAGGCCTCTCTTCGACGATGGCCGTGTGCATGTCCCTCGAGCATGCAGCCAACCGTAGGGTGCTCAACATATCCATACACGAACAACAGAGGTCGAGGATGTCACTGGGGAGATTGCTCCAATCGCAGCTGATATGGGTGCTGCGCGGTTCGCGTTCAGCCATGGTGGAGTTTGGAAGGGGGCTTGATTTACGGGGGAGAAGGATGTCGGTGCTGGAGCGGCTAGCGAGGGAATAGTGGTACTGGGGAGGCGGGTGAGGCGACGGTACACGGGGGCACAGTAAGATGGAGACGGAGAAGGAGATGGAGATGGAGTGGTGCTATGGGAGCGGAGGGGGAGACGAGGCGAGGCGCCAATGTGCTGTACAACGGCGGTGACAGACTGCACAGTGCATAGGGCGAGGCTGACTTTGGTAACCCGAACATGCCGCCTGGACTAGTGTCAGGCGCAGGGTGTTGTCACTTCACTGTGAGGACCGGATGAATAGTATTTTGACCATCAAGTGTACCACAGTTGTACTACTACTACTACTACTAGTAGGTACATGAGTACTCCAGTATTGTATAGCGGAAATAGGTCTCCCATGCTAGCATGCTTGTTCACTTCATCGTTCAGGTATCATCCATATTGCGAGCAGAACCAAATTCTCGTGCATGCCCAATCAACGCTCTGTCACGATGCATGCAGTGGTCGTTCTTGTGCATCAAGGACGGCATGCAGATCGTTCCACACTTGAGAAGAGGAAAAATGGAAAGGTAGAACGCGGCAGCAGAGGAAGAGAACGCTGGCTAACGAGGTTGGTAGGGGATCGAGCAGGAAGTTAATGCTCCACGCCTAAAGGTTTTGGGAAAACCTGATTTTCATAAGGTGACTTATACTCACCTAAATGGAGGGAGTATTCCTTAACCAGAGAATGTTGTGTCTCCCACTCACGCGCTAAAAAAAACTACGACACATTTTCTTCTTCTATTTGCATAGGTCCCACCTATCAGGAAGGATGGGCACGTACACGAACAGGTACGACTCATCAGTCTACCCGCATAGCCTCTTCGTTTAGTCTACCTAGCCGTCTAATCAACTGCCTGCACGCCACTTCTCCCATTTACTTCTCCATAGGGAATCGATTCTCCTCGGCTTCTTCACCTCCCCTTCGTCTTCATTTGCATCCAAACCCCACTACGTTCACATTGTTTTAACCTCTTTAAATAATCATCTACTACTTCAGTTAGACTATCCATATAATCCTAATTCTCCAAACCATAGCCCTCCGTTCCAGCGGTTCCAAATGGCGATAGAGATCGAGATGCAGGTTTTTAGCGTCCAACATGTCCTCGTTGAAGGCTCGATGCGCATAGTTGCCACCGTCACCGTCCACCCAAGGGTTGTTCGTCAGTGGATCAACAATGTATCCAACTCCCTCGAAAAGGTAGAGAGGAGGGTCATCGGTCTCGATGCAGAGTACACGGAGCATGCCCCTGGGAAGATCCAGCGCGCCGCCGTCCTTTAGCTATGCCTCGAAGATGATGTTTTGGTGTACCACATCATACACTCGCCCTCCATACCAGGTGAGCTTCACGATTTCTTGTCTCGGGAGGACGTATACTTCTATGGGGCAGCCATCGAAGGGGACAAATAGAAGCTGGAGCCGTACAACCTTGATTTGAAAAGCATCACTGACCTACAAACCAGAATCAAAATTCCTGTAGAAGTTTGTGATAAACAGACACCATCCCTATTCGACGTAGCAAATTTTGTGCTCGGTACATGTGACGCCCCAAGACCGGAGCTTCAGTTGCCTTCCAGGGTTTCCGAGTTTTGTCGTGTGATTTGTTTTGTTTGTGCATTCATCATGTCATCTCTTGCATTGCATCATCTCATCATGCCATCATATCATTAATTTTTAAAAACTCAACTAAATAAATTGTATGGATTTTTCGATCCATTTAAACCGAGGGATTCACATGGTGACTTCTCTTTATAACATATCCTCCCAATATTAGGGAGCTATAATAAATATTCCATTGTTTTGGAATCACCATAACCCACTTGCAAAATAAATCCCATGCCTTTTCTGCTCCGAGTTGACCTCAAAACCTTGCCAATATTATTTCATCATTTTCCGGAGTTCCACCAAAAATCCTTGGGCCATTTTTGTTAAATTCTTCATATTTTTGTGAGCCCGGGAAAATTGTCCTCGCTCCCAAATTCTTTCCCTAACCCTCTCTTTCTTTTGTCTCTCTTTAGTGGTTTTTCTGCTAAGTAATATAAGTGAGGGAGAGAGTGCCTAGCCGGCCTCTTAGGCCCAGCTGCCCCTCGCCATTCTCCTCCACCAGCCCGGCCTAGCCTCCCGAGGCCCAAGGCCCACCTAGACCCTTCCTAACCCTAGCCCCAAGGCCAGCCCAGCCTCTCTCCCTCGACTCCCTCCAGGCGCCCATGACCAGCCGACCGACCCCGCCTCCCTCTCGATCCCCATCTCTCCTCATCGCCGGTCCTCATCTCCCTCGATCTCCTCCCTTAACGCCGTCATCTCTCGATCCCCTCGTCCTCCTCCCGACTGCAGGCCAGAGGAAGCCGTGGCTCGACCCCAATCCTCCTCCACCCGCTACCGATCCCGCTCATCCTTGCGCCCGTGAGCTCGCCTTGCCTCGCCTCAGACCTTCCCTGTGGCCGGCTTCTCCTCGCTTCTGCGCCCGACGCCTCGCCGTCCGGGCTGCTGCTCCTGCGGCCCTGCCATTGCGCCTCGCCGAGGCCACGGGTTTATCCTCCACGCCATGGCCAACCCGACCCCAAGCTCCTGCTGCAGCCGCTTCTTCCCAGCTCCGCCCTACTTCTCGGCTTCCTCGATCGGACAGCATCGACCAGCCCGCCCAACGCCCGCAACTCCGCCCTCCCGCAGCACTCTTACACGCACCCTCGTTGGCCTTCGATCCCTGCCCGACTCCAAGACCGCAGCTCCATGTCCCGTGGACGCCAAGCTCTCTTCGGGACCTCTCAAGACCAGAACGCCTCGACCGAGACCGACAAGTACCACTACGGTTCCTCAAGACCGCCAAGTTCGACTACACGGTGACGCCGCCAAGTACCCCTTCGCTTCACAATACCGCAAGTTCGAAGATCCCAAGTACCACTACGACTCGTGTACCATGACGAACATGTACGGCTACATGACGACCCGACGACCACCGAACCGGAAATGACAAGTACCCCTACGCACGGATAGGCCAAGGTCGACTACGCCCGATGATGCGACAAGTACCTTTACCGATGACTCGGACGTCTACAAACCGTGTACGACTACCGTCGCCAAAAATCGAGAT